>JANHZU010004268.1:202855-216924 GCA_032468055.1 Acrochordus granulatus
AGTGGAGTCTTATAACCCATTTTTCACTAGATGTCAGGAACCCCAGCATCTAGCAAGACCTTGTTGAACTGGGTGATAACTGAGCCACTATGGTTTTCTCTAAATTACGTCTACCATATTTTTTATGGGAGGGAGACATTCTTTGTCTGGCTCCTGTAATGAGAACTGTCCAGTATGGTTGAATGTCTGGCATAGCTCTCATCTTCCTCAGAGCACATAAATTCCACAACAGTGTCAAGGTGTTGCCTCATTGGGGGAATGTGATTTATTATGTTCTGTCAAATGAGTATCATCTGCTAGCTACCAAAATGATATGTCCCAAATCTGGCCATTCAGATCTTCTAACAGTGCACAGATCACTATTGCTACTGAATTCATCCACCTTACTGGTGGTCATTATCTTTCTTTCCAAGAAGACTTCCGAAGAGAGCTAGGTCTTCTCATGATAGGTCCAAAATATGATAATTTGAGTCAGGTGTTTTGAATAAGAACATTGGAATGATTTGTTTTATAATCCATCTATTTGTTTTCTTAGCTGCCCATGGTATGCTCAAGATCATATTGTGCAAACTGATTGACTTTGTTCTTCTGGCTTAACTTTATTTTGAACTAGCATTTGAACAATTCAAGATTTGTTCCACAGTCAATCCCTGGCCACATTTTTATTGTTATAATTGAGCTCTTCCATGTCCTTGTAACATTATTATAATTAATTTTATTTTTGGGTAACCTACCTGATGTTGTCCATGTCTACAGGTGTCATTTTGGTGACTGATTAATGTGTTAACAATGAAGAAATCGTTGGATTGGCAGAAATTGATAAATTGTTACCTGCTTCATGTCTGTTTCCAAGTCCAACTAAGTTTTCTTTCTCACAGTTTCCACTGTTAGCATTCCAGCCTCTAATTACAAGCAGCACATCTTGCTTACATGTTCTGTCAATTTCAGATTGAATTTAAATAACTTAAAAATATATTTTTCTTCCGCATCAGTGGGCAGAGCAAAAACTTGGATGATTGTTATACTAAAATGATCTTCTGACTGAAAGTGCCCCGTTCCAGTCCATTTCAATTTGCTGATGCCTAAAATATCATTAATTGAGCTTTCTTCTTCCGCTATACTGAACTTTATCATATTCATGCTTCTTATTTTCCATGTTTCCACTACATTTCTGTTTTTGCAGCTTCAGATTTTTATTTCCTAAATGGCACATCAGAAACTAGATGTTGCAAAAGAGTTAATTTGGCCATGTCATAAGCATCATCAGTAATCCAAAAGATCATCAATTCTTCTTCAGCAGCATGTTGAAAACCATCTCATTTTGGGTCTTATCATCCAGCACTGTGTTGGCAGTCTCATTATATTGTATATTTGGTTGTCTTGATAAGATGTAGGAGTGGTTTATCATTGCTTTGTCCTGTATTTAAAATCAACTCCTATGTATCTAGAAGCAATATATTTGTATTTTGATACTAAATTACAATCTAATAAGTAGAATTCATGATTCCAGAACTGGTGCTATTGTCCTTCCTGCAAGTAATTGATGTCACTCAAGTTTCTTGATACAGCTTCTTGCCAACAGCATAGAGAAATTAAGAAGTACTTTTCTGTGTTCCATGCCTTAGATCCCAGAAACAATTTGGTAATGATATAATTGTCATACTTCTTCTGTCAAAATTCAAATGCATGGAATTATCTCCTAGACACTCCCAGTCTTGCCTTTTGTGCTCATCAGAAAGCTAATATGCTCATTTTAAAATGTTTTTCTTTTTCTCAGAACCTTCTCTCTGCCTATTATATTCTGGTATTCAGGTCAGGCTTCAGGTACTATATATATAACAAGAGCACTTCTTGCAAATTTGTGTTTGTCTATACATATTCCAAATTATTATGCTATTGAGCAGCATAGACTGCCTCAGTTGCAGCTCAACCTTTAAACAGCTAATCATAATTAGCTACTTTATCACACTAGTATAAGTTCTTCTAAATTATAACTTTATTAAGCACCACAATCAGAGATCACAACAGTATTTGTAGCAGTGAAGCTAACTAGATTGAGAAAAATATATCTATGTAGTTTCAAATTTATGAAAATAAATACTTGGGTTGAAATCAGTGTAGTAGTTTACTCTCGGCACTTAAGCCATCATTCTAATTGTCATTCAGTAATTAGTTTTCCCCTTTATTGCAGCCAATTACAAAAAGAAAGAGAGAGATGAGTCATAGTGAATTGAATTCAAATTATAATCTGTCTTCTCTCTATTTATACAATGAATATAAATGGAGCAAGAGTATTTTTAAGACATTCATAAGGCTATTTGCATAAAAATGTGTAAAAAAGCTACAGGTTTTGATAGCAGTGGGACATAGGAAACTGGCCTTGCTCCTTAATGTTTCTTCTTATAGATAAAGGAATCTTAAAACTTCTTTTATGATCCCTTCTTTAATTGATCCCTACATATAGCATCAGGAGGAAGAAAGGATGGGGAAAATAAAGCTATTATTTAGAGATGAAAAATGGAATATACAGATCCTACTTAGGTAGAAGTATGCCAAAATTGTATGTTTCTGATATAATTATTTTTATGGCCCAGTCTATGATGTTTCTAGTTACATATATTACATATATTACTTGATGCAGCATTAGGATCAAGATCACTAGGAAATAACTTATGTGACATAATACTAAACCTGAATCATAGGATACATGCACTCAGACTCACACTTTGTATATGCATCTCATGTTTTCTTTGTACAAAATAATACAGTTGTAGCATTTGGTTTTTCATGTCTTTGTTTCAAAATTTGAATGGACATAATATTACATGAAGGAAATAAAATAAAGGACTTAGCATACAAAAACACAAAAATAAAAGAAGCATCATCTTCTTCAATCAATATTAGTTGTGTCCTTATTTTTTTAAATTATTCAGATGGGTTCATGAATATCTGTGAAGTTAATTGTGATTGAGCCAAACAGATTATTTTGTATTTCTGCATTGAAGAATGTCTATTGCATACTGTTTCTCTGTTATCTGAAGTGCAGAATGCAAAATAATAGAATTAAGTTAGAAGAAGAAGCAGTTTCATCATGAAACCAATTGTTTAGAGAGGAGGAAAGCAATCCTTCACTAGATGTTCATGGAAAGGGTAGACAGTCACCTGTCACAGATGCCTTTTTTAAAATGTTGAATCCTGCACTGCGTGAAAGTCTTAACTGGCATTTTACAACTCCATGAATCTCTGATTATTTGTTTTTCAAGAATCCAAATATGCCATAGTAGCAAGTGAGGATTTTTTTTACAAATAAAAGTTCCAATTCTTTCTCTATCTTCTTCACATTTGTCTGAACTGCATCTTGCAGGAAATTTACTAGTGTGTCCTAGTGTGCTATTATTATGATATAGTTTGATGGATAGTATGTGTGTGTATTGGGATTATAAAGTATGTTCTGGTTTTTTTAGGATTGCATGTATATTTGTGTGTGTGCTTTGGCACTTACCTTGGGTGTAGCATTCAGACATGAGAGGAATATTACTTTCTCCCCAATTTTGTATTGAAGTATGAAACAACAATAAAAAACTTGCATCAGCAAGTAGCTCTGCTGCGGCAGATATACCCCAGTTTTCTCTTTCACGTGGCAAACTGACGTAACTATTTGAAAGTAACTCGCCCAGTTTTTCCATTGGCATCACAGCACTATAGTGCCTATTAGGAATTGCATCCTCTGAGGAGCCAGTCTTGCTTGTTTATTGAAAATATACACTGGAGCTGTTTCCTTTCAGAGATCTGTTTCCAAGAAATGGTTCCATTATGCCTTTTTGTGTAGTAGGTCTATTTCTCAAGTACTCTAAGCACACTGGCCTGCTCCTTTCCGTAAAAGCCAGGCAGATCTGTTTATAACTGCAACCTGATTCTGAAAATGGTAGACTGTAGAGTTTTTCCAGAAAGTCACATTGCTGCTTTGTTGATCCAGGGGCAGCTTCTGGAGAAGTAATTTATTTATTCTTATTTCAGAAAGAAAGTGATGGCTCTGTCCATGCTGGCACAGCTTTCATCCTCTCATAGAGGTGTGATATAAGCAACACTCCTGAAAAGGAGGACGGTGCCATCAGTCATCTTTCCTTCTCTTCCTTCTCATTTTAGAGCTCATCTGTATCTCCATCAGCAAGTTTTAGAGCCTCGGAGAAGCACAGAAACTCAACAGACTACTCTTCTGAAAGTAAAAAACAGAAGACAGAAGAAAAAGAGATAGCAACTCGTTACGTGAGTGAAACCGTGTATATTTTCTCCCTATTATTATTTTATAAGGCTGATAAGGATACAAGATTTGACCCCAAGGAGTTCTTGGCTGTTCTTCATAGGCTCAGAGGATTCTGCATTTTCTCTCCCAAGAATCTGCTTAGCTGATCCTAAGTCAGGGGAATGTACCAAAATTGGCTCTAGCTCTTCAATAAAGATGCCTTCCAAAACATATCTTCAAAAACATACCAATATAGAAATGGCATCATCTCCCAGCACTCTCCTTGACAAATATGCAGACTTTCCTAAAGTTATTATTTTATACACATTAAATTTATATTCTACCTGTTTAACTGAGCAGCTAAGATTTTTAAAAAATAACAAAAACTTAACATTAGTGCTAAAATTAACCCATAATTAACCAGTTGCCAAAATAAACGTGTATTCTAAAGTTTGGGGTTAATTTGTATATTTTTCTAAATGCCAAATGCATTTCCCAGAGAAATAATTCCATAACATAGGTATGATGCAGTAGGAACTCTTCTCACACTGACCAGATAGACATTTTCTATCCAAAAGGGTCTTTTTGCAGATATCAACATTCAGACAAGTTTGGAATGCGAGAGGTGATCTGTCAGATAATCAGGTTTTAAATTTAGTCAATACCAATACCTTGAAGTCTGCCAAATAAGCAAATCTTTAGTTATATTATGTAAGGTGATCCCTGTAACTCAATCAGTTATCAGGTCAGATGCTGCATTTGCAATATTCAGTTGCAACTTTCAGATACTTCTCAAGAGAAGCTCCATATATAACATACTAAATTAGAAAGAGGAAGGGATACTCATAGCAATCTTAAACCTCCTGATGAATGATTTCATGAAAGAATTGCTTTTCTCAAAATCGGATTTTATAAGCTCATCCAAATTTTAATTCATCCTCTAGTGTGTTTAACTCTATAAACATATTTAAAAATATAAGATTCGTTTGTTCTATCATGATCCAAGGACAGCAGTATGGATTAAATAAGTTTTTAAAAGTTAAAATTATGTTACCATAATCATTCTAGTGCCCTTCATGTTGAAAAAAATGTGACTTTTAACAAAATATTTATTTTGGCTGCTTAAATATTTTCTTCTTCAATGCAGGATAGTGATGGTGAAAAAAGTGATGATAACTTGGTGGTTGATGTATCCAATGAGGTATGTGCAATGTTGCTTTGGAAGCCATAGTTTACTGCATGTATTCCTCTGAGAATAAATAGTTTTGCTTTGGTGTAATAAAAAAGGAATAATTGTATGAATCCATATCTTAGGAAGGAAGTTTGCTTCTTTGGCTAATAATCATTTAGGCAGGCCATGGAATACAGTATATCATTCATAAGCTTCATTATGGGACGCAGTAACAAAGGAGCCATATATTATTCACTGGACCTTAATAATCATTACACTTTTTTTTAGGATCCATCATCTCCCCGAGGCAGCCCAGCACATTCTCCAAGGGAGAATGGCTTGGACAAAACTCGTCTACTCAAGAAAGATGCACCAATTAGTCCAGCCTCGATAGCATCTTCCAGCAGCACTCCTTCTTCCAAATCCAAAGAACTTAGCCTTGTAAGTGATTGTACAGTCCATGTTCATCTTCATAACTGTGTGTGCACCATTGGGTATCTTAACTCGAGGGAGAAGATAATGAGATGTGTCCCAATAGTGCATCATAATATAACACGAAGTTCAATATATTTCTCCCAAAAATATGCCTTGTACCTTAGGATATTTTGGAGTGATAGAAAGTATTTATCCAAGTAGCCAGGTCTGCAAATGATGTATCGATGTTTATTGTATTTTTTCATGTCAGGAAGGTGACAAATGTTACTTGGCTATATTTAGCTACACTCATATTCTATCTAAAAAATAATGTGTCATTTACAGTAGCCTTTCTTTGCTTGCACAACAAGTCACAATTCAGAGAAAGGCTGTTTGCAAACCCAGAACAGTACTGACTTCCTTTTATTGATATTTTGTGTGTGTAAACGAACTTGCATGAAAGAGACTAATTATTTTTCTAGGATCTTGATCTGCCACAATTTCTTCTCTAGGACCACTAGTCACTTTGGCACAAATATTTAAGACAGTTGGTGACAACTTTTAAAATTCTTGAGATCTACCCAGGACTTTGGTGGAATATTTTTGCTGAAGGAATATTTTTGCTCTATAGGGAGTTAATGTCAAGTTTTGATATTAATTACAATAGCCAAATGTGTACCTTATTATAATACCATACATGTGTTCCTTATTATAATGTCTACTATGAAGTACAGCAGGGTAAATCTTAATAAAATGAACTTGTGCAAGTTGCATTCAGTAAGATTTATGCGTAAAATCTGCTTCTCTCCATATCAGAATGAGAAATCCACCACCCCTGTGTCTAAATCAAATACACCAACTCCACGTACTGATGCTCCAACTCCTGGAAGTAATTCTACACCTGGATTAAGGCCTGTTCCTGGAAAGCCACCAGGAGTTGATCCATTAGGTTTGTAAATGTAAATGGAGAGAGGAGAATATATATTTTTCAACTAGTTGCATGCACACAGCTATAGGGTATGGAATATAGATCTAGGGATAGATCTTACATCTTCCTTAGATCTGCCATCATATCTTGGGCATGTCTCATTCATAAAAGAGTTAGACTAGTTTTACTGGTCTGATATTGCCCAAATGGGCTGGTCTACATCTTCTGTAATCAGCATAATTAATTACCATTATGATTGGAGTTTATGTGAGTTGCAGTCCAACACCATCTGGAGGAAATCAGATTATCAAAAAATAAATCTAGAGAGTGATATACATTACAAACATATGCAAAAACAAGATTAGTTTTTCTATATTGTTCTGCTCTACCTTACAGGAAAAAGATTGGACCTGAATATTCTGGGGGAAAAACAATTTGCTATTTGTAGTCAACCTAGGGATTTTTTGTTTGTTTGTTTTTGTGCATGGCACTTTTTAACAGCATTCAAACAGAAGTTTCTGCTTGCAGTCTGGAAAAATAAAATCCAGATGATTTTATTTTGATTTGTTGGGAGAAAGCTAATAGGAAACATTCAGTATGGATGGAAGTCCTCAAAAAGGTCCTATATCTTCAAATTTAAAAAAAATCCAAGGGGAAACAATAGAACTCAGCGTAGCTGCATTATTTCATGTGATGCTATGTCAAAATAAAATAAAACAAACTAGACCCCAAGAAAGTGTCCATACAAGTACCCCAGAACCAAATAGTTTTAGAAGGACTCCTGAGAATGTGAGTTGAGAACAGTGTAGGTTGTTGAGAACTATAAAAGAAATGTAAAAAAAATTGGGGAGGAGAAGAATCAGTTTATTTTTAAAATAAAAAGAAGAGAAAAGAATCAGTATATCAACTGCTCGGTGAAAGTAGTAAAATATTAGCAGGTAATGAATTTTTCTCTGCAAGAGGATGTGTATCCCACTCAACATGGTGAAAGGATTGACAGAGAGTTGGGATCCCTCAGTTTAAAAAATGTATCCAGACAAAGTTTAAAGAAAGGCAACAAGAAGAATTCAAAGTCTGGAAATTAAATCACTTAAAGAGAAAGTGAGTAAATGAGTATGTTTACTTTTGAGAAGAGAAGACTGCGCAAGCATACGTTAGCATTCTTTTGATTCCTGAAAATAGAACAGGACTGACTGAAGATGGATGAATATGAAATTATAGTTTTTAGTTACAAGAAGACAGATATCAGTTGAATGTAAGGTAATACTTTTTAACAATAAAAACAGTTTAGTAAGGGAAACAGTTGACTGGGGCGATGGTGAACTTCACTCCTGAATATGTTCATGTATATATCCCATCAGGCAGGGATTTCTTAATTTGGTTTCCTCCACTGAACACAAACAGCATTTTTCAGTTCTATGATCCTAGGTCCAATTCCAGTTTTAGCTTAGCCCTCATTAATCATGCAGAACTTAGGGAGAATCTCTTTGAGTAAATTTGCAAAGGAATTATGACACTCAATTACGGCACTCTAAAAACTGAGATAATCAAATACAGAATCCTTGTACTGTACTGCTAGTTTTTTTTTCTTACCCACCTGATTTTGTCTTTCTTCATAATTTATTGGCCAGCAATTTCCTATTGTATAATTTGAAAATATCTTTTTTTTTCTTCTACCTGTGGTAGCTTCAGGATTAAGAACACCCATGGCAGTACCATGCCCTTATCCTGCCCCATTTGGAATAGTCCCCCATGCTGGAATGAATGGTGAACTCACCAGTCCTGGAGCTGCATATGCGGGTTTGCATAACATCTCTCCTCAAATGAGTGCAGCTGCAGCAGCAGCAGCAGCAGCTGCTGCCTACGGAAGATCTCCAGTGGTAAGTTTCTTGTATTTTATCTATGGTAATATATGATGATTGTGCTGGCAATAGCTTGTTTTCAATAAGGTGGTGGCTTATAAATAGCCTATAGAAGATCTCCAGTGGTAAGTTTCTTGTATATTATTTATGATAATGTATGATGATTGTGCCGGGAATAGCTTGTTTTCAATAAGTTGGTGGCTTATAAAGTATGAATCATATCCCACTAAATGTCATAATCATTTGCTAGAGGAAATCTGATTTTTTTCTTGGGGAATGCAGCTTATCTGGCAATATTTGAGATAATGGTTGCTAATCATATTATCTGAGTTAGAGGCAATCTATATCCATACAGCACTTTGCACTGATGATGTTACATAGTTTGGTACTGAAACATTTCCAGGAGAGTACCAAGGACTCCACTTTGCACATTAGCATGACATAATTTCAAAGACTGCAATTCAAAAGTATTTGTCTAGATTTCTTCACCATAAATATTGTGAAGTACCACTTCTCAGCTTTTGTGCTTATCTGTGGACTGATTAAGAGTGGAAAAACGTGGATGTTGCATTCTGTAGTCAAATTATGAGGGTTTTAAATAGCTATATGTTTGAATTAGAAAGACATATTCCGTGTTATCTTTGAAGAATTGCTAATAGAAGAAAATATGTCTGCTATACTAATAACTTGGACTGGTCATATAAACTGCTTTAAAGTTCTGCTAGCATCTTTGTTTTTCTCCACATAATTTAAAGTGTTGGTCGTTATTATAAGAATCATGGACCTTGCAGATGTATGGACCATCCTATTGATATACATTCTTTTCATCTTATAGATCTTCAGGATGTGGGCAGGTTATATCTTGAAATGACTAGCCTATTTCTTTCATCCTTGTCTCTCTTGATTGAACAAATTGGCCAGGATAGGGCTGACTAATAGTTAAGGGTGCCTTCTTGAGTATGGGATCTGCTTAAAAAAATTAGATTTTTATTGAAAAAGCTCTCCTTTGAACTAGAAGGAGAGTTTCTAATTATAGGCCAATCTCAAGCATTTCAGTCCTGAGTAAGATGAATAGGAAAGTTGTGGCTTTCAATGAATAAATGTGATTATATAAACAGAACTAAATATAGAAATAATAGTAGCCCAGTAATAACAACAATGTGTCACATATAACAACAGCTGGGATTTGTTGTGGTTCAACAATGCAGAGACCCTTCGGTTTTCCTCTCATCCCTTAACACCTCTATGCAGTTGAGGAGCTGGATACTCAAAATGACATTTTTAGTGACATCAACCAGTCTGTACATTAAGATCTTTCTCAGGTACCTTTATCCAGATGGTACCTAAGGCAAGATGGGTGTTGACACACAGCCTTTCTCCCACTTGTGACATTCCCCATAGATTCTCAGCTGATGCAACAAGTCCCGTTTTCCTTTTCCCAGGCATCTATCAAACTAATAGAATGTATAATTTCAGTTAATCCTTTCAGGGTTGCTTTCTACTGCTGTTTACTATTTTACTGATAATTGATGTCTTAAAGGATTTCCTTACCATGATCAGACATAATGCCTCTGAATATTATTTGATGAGGTGGGAAAGCTTCTTTGAAGCCAATAAGTGGCGAGTTTAAGAAACAGGAAGTTGAATTGTGGACCTTGGCACAATCGAGTATAGTTTTTAATCTTTGTAGAAGGCTTTCCATAAAAATGTTTGATGTAAGACTGAAAAGCAGCATTCCAGCATTTCCCATTAATGCTTAAAACTTTCTTTGTTCTGTTTGTGGGAAAACTCCAGGTTGGTTTTGATCCACATCATCATATGCGAGTCCCAGGCATTCCTCCGAATCTGACAGGCATCCCAGGAGGAAAACCGTGAGTGTTAAACATACAAACTCAATCATATTATTAAGCTTTTGTTCTGTTTGCTTCCTCTTGATACTGAATTCCATGTGTGGCAGAGGGTGGTTAATTCTCCTTTTAATCTTAAAAGCCTATTTGGCAGTTTTTTCTGGAGGTGACTGTATGCCAACGGTATCAGATGCTGTGGATAAAAGAGGGCAATGGGAATGAGTTATATTTTTGCAATGGGACATGTTCGACCAAGGTAACTCTATTTGGCACAGAAAGACAAACTACAAAAGGCTCTGTGGAGTGCATGTCTTTAGTGTTCTGCCCTTCTGTTTTAAAAATAATTCCTTTGTGCACAAAAGAAGTCCTGCAATGAAATGCAGATTGACTGGATTGCATAAACAGCATTGCACAAAAGAACACTGAAGTCTTCTGTTTGATTGAAAATCTGAAAAAGAATTATGATATCATAGTGTACAAATGAATCCTTGATGAAATTGACCAGAAAAGATGACCCACTGTAACTTGCTTGGCTCATTGAGAGAAATAATTATTTAAATAATAGAGAGTTTTCACCTACTTTGCTTTTCAGCAAGAGAAAATCTCACAACAAATCCAGAACATTTATTTGTGGTATTACAGTCTTCCTGTGAAAGTAAGCATAAAAAAATCCAGTAAGACTGAGTAGAATGACTTGCCTAGTCACTAGGGTTAGAATGATCATATTTAGAAAAGGGACTATATTTAGTTGACCTCTCCAGAATGATCCCATTCATGAAATATTAGAATTACCATGTTCAGTAGGTAACTTCGCATTTAGACCCTTTATGAGCAGAAGTTTGGCAGCCAAGGGTGATTAGTTTAATTTCCTTAAATTCTTGCCTTTGTAGCTTAAGTCCTTTCAGATATTTTCTATAATGTGATTACTTTTTCAAGCACTAAGCACACTATATGATAATATTTATTTGTTTGAAAATAAAGAACAGGCAATGTAATACCCTCCAGCTGTTTTGGACTGCAGTTGATATTATTTCCAGCCAGTATGAGCAATAGTTGGAGCTGATGGAAGTTTTAGTCCAAAACTTTTACACAGCACTAAGTATCATTTCTTTGACATGTTTTAATTGAGTTCACATTTTTGCTGCAAAAAAAAAGAAGCAGGTTCTAATTTCAAAGAAGGGATTTGTGAGCCATTTTCAATATTCTAAATTAGATTTCCGTGTGGACAGACATTCCATCTATTAGCTGTATATTTCCTTGTACTATGCTCTAGATCAACTTCAATAAAAGTTTTATGTAAAGACTTCAACACATAGCACCTTAAGCAAAGCAATTTTAAGCACTGGAATGCTTTCTTCCTGGCAGACCATTTGTGGAAAGAGGTTGATAAATTATTTGCAGGTGGAATACCTGCCAGTCATATAATGTCCTACTCCTGGTAAAACATGCTATTTCTATGACTGTTTAGAATTCTTCAGCCTGTCCTTTGGTTCTAGTCAAAATATGAGTACTTGATATCCACTTAGCAACAACCTAAAAGAAAACAGCATACTATTATGTATTTTACAAATTGTGCATTAGTATTAGCCATGTTTGCTGAGTTTCCATTGGCCAGTGGATAATTAAAACAGGATTTCTCTCTGCTTGCTCTAGGGCATACTCATTTCATGTAAGTGCTGATGGTCAGATGCAGCCCGTACCTTTCCCTCCAGATGCCCTCATTGGGCCAGGAATACCACGTCATGCTCGACAGATTAACACCCTAAACCATGGGGAAGTAGTGTGTGCAGTTACTATTAGCAACCCAACAAGGCATGTGTACACTGGTGGAAAAGGATGTGTCAAAGTCTGGGATATCAGTCATCCAGGAAACAAAAGTCCTGTCTCTCAGTTGGATTGTTTGGTGAGTAAAATGACAAGAAATCTTTAACGGGGTTCTCTAAGAGAATGGTAGCTGTAGAAGGATGTCTGTAGCATACGTAAATAATTTAGTGGCTATGATATTTTATTGTGTAGCTTCTGTAGATATAAGTGATCAGAATTATTAAGCTTTATCAGTTTATTAATTCTTTAACCACTTATTATAAACAGTGGGATTTAATAAATGTTAAAAGGACTGCTCCATTTTTAATAGATCATGCTTAACAATATTGGTTTTAAGTCTGAAGTTAGGCAATGTGGTTAAATTGAGAGGTAAAAGGATCCTTGTTTAAAAATGCAACAATTTTCCTTGTGCTGTGGGACCTTCTCCTAATAGTATCTCTTGTCTCTTCAAATTTGTATTGGAAAATCCCAATCCTTTGGGACAAATTTTTAAAGGTTCATTGGATCTGCCATTGAAACCAATGTGGCAGTAAGAAGGCTTAACTAGACACCATTAAACATAACTAGCTAGAAGTAAGATTTTAATTCCATACTCATCAATTTAAAGCTTGATCTACTACATTTCAGTAAGTATGTACTTTTTGAAACATGAAGAAACAGTTGCCTGAGTTTTTTTCATTTTCAAATAAGAATAATCCAAATCCAAATGTCAGTGCTCTTCTGCTAATTGAGCCAAAGTAAATCTCCCACAATAGATAGGAGAATATTAATTAATTTTGAATGATCACCAGAACCCCAATGGTGAGCCTTTCCTTTATCATTTTCCTCTTTGTTATTGTTATTTTTGCTGAAAACACAGCCAAATGAATGTGTGTTGAACTCCATGAGTAGATTAGTAAAGGTACAGATGGACCTTGTTACTAGCAATCTCATCTATGGTTTCATGAATCTGCAGTTGTTAATTTTTGGCCAGAACCTATTATCCGCACTAAACAATTTCTGTTTGGATTTTGACATGCTGTTCTGATCTGTCTCTCAGTTTGCACATATGCAGAGATCTGCATCCAATCTCCATCCCCACAATTTCCCAGTAATCTGCAGCATTCTTATGTTTATCTGCTTCTTCCTGCATGTTTTTCGTCCACAGTAAAAATGAACAAATACACAACAAAGATCTGTGATGAAGTAAGGGGCAGAGCTTACCACAACATTTTGAAGAGAAAATAAAACTCTCTCTACTCCTAATGGATCTTAGCATCAAGATCAAAAGACACACACAGAGAAAGAGTTATTTCCCAGGGCTCCAGAACCTAATCTTTCTGATTCCCATATATTTAGTGTTTTGTTTCATGATCATAGATGTTACCTCTGTGAAAGAGGCACAAAATCACTCTTGCTGCAAGCATTCAGATTTTTTGCAATTTATGAGTAGCGGGGAATAGATTTTATAAAGATAACTTTTTGCTGAGGATGATGGCTGTTTCTTATAAACAAAACATTGTTTGAGATTGTTTTATAGCCATGCATTCAAAAGATTCATGAGCATATTAAAACCAAAAGAGAATACAATAATTTTATACAGTAGATTTTTGCTTCATTTTATTAGTTTTTTTTCCTGAGTAATCTCTTGGTGATGTTTTCTATGTTTATAGAACAGAGATAACTACATCCGCTCCTGCAGATTACTCCCTGATGGTCGCACTCTGATCGTTGGTGGGGAAGCCAGCACGTTATCCATTTGGGACCTGGCAGCGCCAACTCCACGTATAAAAGCGGAGTT
>JANHZU010004268.1:250467-261359 GCA_032468055.1 Acrochordus granulatus
GCAGGCATAATGATTCAAAGCTGATCTCCCTCCCTCCCTCCCTTAGCTTGGCTTCTTCTGCCATCTTTTAAATATTTTTCCTTCTTGCATCAATTAGTGATTATAATTTTACTACCTCCTTTTTGGAAAAGTCCATCTATCCTGGACTCTTTTTCCTAATAATTTCTCCTGCTCTGAACATTTAAATATTATTTAAATATTTAAAATTGCTTTCTTGAAGTAAGATGTGCATATGAATACATGATCACTTAAAGATTAAGAATTCCAGTGTTACATGGTAACTTTCCTTCAAAGTTCCTTGTGTTTCTGTTTTGTATATCACATCTCCCTTTGATTAGCATCAAAGATACTTGATTTTCTTATGCCCTCCTGACCTCCTCAATTCTGGAAGAGAACATGATCAGTAAGAATTTCTTTGAAGAATCATAGTTCGCTAAGTCTGCCTCTCAACAGATGCCAAATTGATTAAAGTATCCCATCACAATTATGTAATTTTTTTTAAATAATAATTTCCTTTTGGACAACACTACCTTCTCTTCTGTTTGGCTGAAGATTAGTAGTGATAACTAACAATTAGTAGCAATAACTAACAATTTTGCTGTATTCCTTCTTCCACTTATTTTAAACCAGATGCTTTCAACAATGACAAGTTTTTTCCTTTAGAGTTCTGGGCAAACAGAGACTTTTTTAACAGACAATGCTACTCTTCTTTCCTTTTCTGTTGTTCTGTTACTTTTTAATAAGTTCTGTCTTTTAACTGGTATATTTCATTCATGTCAGTCATCCCGCAAGGTCTTAGTTAACACATGTGCCTTCTTCTAACAAGAATTCCACAAGCTTATCTTGTGTAAAAACTCACAGAGTTTATGTAGCTGTTATTGCCTGTCTTCTGGCTGAATTCCATGCATGCTCCCATGGCTATAAGTATAAATATGTGTCTTCCCATGGCTCTGTGTTAAAACATCCCTGTGAACAAGGTCTTTTCCTAGTTTACATTCAAATGACAGAGTATTCAAAGAAAGAAAGGGGAACATGCAACTTTCTCCAACAGACGTCCCGTGGATAGAACAGCCAAAGTAGATCAAATTAGCAAATCCCTCAAAATCTTTCCTGGCTCTCAAAAAGGGTGAAAGAGAACTCACGCTCGACGTGAATTCTATTTTGCTTTCTCTGGGTCTATGTATCCAAATTCATTTACCTTGTATGACTTGCACGAGTCCCATTCTTCTTCAGCTTTCAAAAGTATGACTGTTAAATAAGACTGAAAAACTGAGATGTGAAACAGATGTTATTTTCTCCTGCCAGATTGTTGCTGCAATCCAGGGTACTTGGGCTCTCTTCTACAGGGAGAAAAAAAGTCCAAATGAAGAGTATGGGCTGATTCTGCAAACAAGGGTTTGATTGGGTTTGATACATGGGCAGCGGTAGTGGCAGAATGTCAGAATTTGTGGCATATACAGTATTTAATGACTAACTATAGCTTCGTTTATCTCAAAAAGCATCTAATAAATTATAGATATTTGCAGCAAATATATTGTACAGCTAGTTCAAGGAAACAAACAAAATGACAGCTGAATGGTAGGATAATCCAGAATGTTTTGTCATTGTATACTTTTGTTGAGACTTGAGCCTTACTGCAACAGTTACAGTTATCTTTGTAAATTAAGGTAACTATGAATTCAGAAATGAATTTTCCACAATGCTCAGTGAGAAATTGTGCAGCATTGTGCATGAAGAAAATTGATTGGCCACAAGTCTAGCAGGAAAAGCTATATCTATGCTACCTTCACCTTTGGAAGGAAAGGACCATATTAATAAATAGTAAATGAATGGTGTGATTGAATCAGTGACTGAATCCAGCCTGCATATCTGGGGCATTATTTTTCCTAGCCAGGGTAGATTTTTCATTGGCAAATCCTTTTCTCCAAAGTTGGCACAAGGCTCAGCAGCAGGCATGTTTTGTTTCTTTGAGTTCTGCAGATACAGTTGTTATCTGTATTTGGAGACAAGGACATGATTATGCAGGAGTGGGAAATACATGGCCAGTGTCCATTTTGCAACATGCTTTCCCCCAAGATCATACTGCCAAAGTCTGGTGACACAAAACAAAGTTTTTTTGTGATTTTTGTTTAAGATTGGAGCTTTTGAGAATTATAAGTCAGTGAAGACTGAAATTTATTTCTTGAGCCTGGGCTAGGGACAATTATTTTAATATCTAAGTGACATCTTCAGCCATCATATAATTGGCAAACTCAACATTATCTCCTTTGGCAGGGTTTCTCCAAAATCAGAGATTCTGTATTTTTTTATTAATCATTTTACCAGTGATACCAGTGTGGTTATCTTTCATGCATTACTCTACCATTGATTACTGGAGAATCCCATTTTATATCTCTCAACCTAACATACCTCCTTGTTTTCTTAGCAAAAACAGAATTATTCCCAAGTACAGCATCTTGAAAGAAATTATTATAATTATATTCCACCTTAATAGTTAACCTAAATATTTATTCCTGCATGTTGAATTTCACCCTGTGGTTCTTGAAGCTTATGAGCTTATATTTTTAATTGCCATTCTTTACTCAGACTGCCCATATTCATTTAAATGATCAAATATGGAATTTTCCTTTCCCTGCATGCTTTCACTTTCTTTGTTTTCTATAGATTTAAATGTGACATGAAACTGTGCAGCACATTTGTTATTCCTGAATGCTCGCTGAGAGCATTTTATAACCCAAGAGAATACACATAATTTTCTGCTTTAAAGTCATAAGAAGTTATTTGTCACTCAATCAAAATAAAAATGTCACTCAGTATGGATTTGCAGAACTGACAGAGTTTTATTTTCCTGAGCAAAACAGACAAATCCCTATTCCTAGCTCAATAATATTTGCAGTTTTGCTAATTCTTTTCTTCTCCACCTTGCCAGAAAATGTCACTTAATGGAAACTTTAAAACAGATATGTAATATAAGTTCACACCATGGAAATGGCAAATTAACATTGTGATAAGCTTGAATCTTTTAATAATATTTAGAAAGTTTTCTATTTTTCTAATCACAATCTGACTACTTTGTCTCCCAATAGGGAAAAAAATATCTTCCTTGATCCTTTCCAACAGTTTTTGCCCCTTTGAGAGAGAATCTTTTTGAAGTTTGCTCTGTCAGTCACTGGAAAATGACTTGCATGCTGAAGAGATTATTTCATATGATCAAAATGGTCCACTGGATGTTTTTTCCACTGATTTAATTAGACAGCAGATCTCGTTAGAAAGGGTTAGGGAAACTTCAATAATCAAAACCACTAAGTTTATCAAATGTAGTATCATGAATTAATTTGTCACATGGATGAAATAAAGCCAGTGAAAACTGTGTGCATATACAACGTTCATTTCTTAACACAATATTCTCTGCAGCTGATAAAATAGGCTTTGATCCATGAAAGTATGTTATAATAAATTGATTAGGCTTTAAAGATGTGCAACACAACCTTCTGCTTGGAAACATTATTTCTACTGCTCTGAAGTCAAATTCTCCTCTGTTGACACCAACCACTATTCAGGTATGAAAATAAAAGTTAGGGTATGTTTCATGGATTTGCATGTTTTAAACCTGTACACCATCCAGAGCCACTTGTGTGAGATGGGTAGCTATATAAATTGTATATACACTAATTTATTCATTAGACCCAAATCTGAAGAAAATGTTAAGAGTGGAGAAAGAGACTGGCCACCAATCTTTTGCCACGTAAGGGCAGGAGAAAGAAATCTAGGATTTAAACTTCCATTAGGCCTCCATCTCTCTATGGATTCTTGAGCTTGGAATAAATGCTTCTGGTGTCTTTGAAGTCACTGCAGGAGAAGGACTGGCATATCTAGATTAAATCCTGGTCTTTCCGTGACTGTGTCAGGTTCCATCATGAATTACAGGCATCCTTAATGTATCATTTCCCCACTGTTTGAAAATTATACTATATTTAAATAAATAATATGCATTTCTTTTCAAAATGTATTGCTTTCCAATATAAAGAAACAGAAGTACAATAATAATGATACAACCAAATGAATATGACAAAATATGTGGTAAAATAAGCAATTGTTATAGATCTGAGCTCCAAAGCCTAGGATCTCTAGTTGGCCTGATTGTTCTGGAGGCCTTCAGCCCAGGTGAAGATGTGGGGCTGGGCTTTCCAAATTAGTTTGTTCCAGTCCAAGTTGGATCAAGCAGAAGGTAGGAGTTTGTAACATCTTTGCCTTTGATTGGTGATACTAGTAGGCTTATAAAGACCAAGCTAGGAATAAATTCAGGGAGGTTACCCAAACCATGATTAGGAAACTTTGCCTGCCGCTCTTTAATTTTCCATCCTGAGTTTGCTGCAGATTTGATTTTGTGGAGAGCTGGTACTGCACCACACAACATTTGTAGCCTGACCCTTCAGCACAATGCACAATATCTGTCACATTGTGGGCATTAAGTGTCCAGAGCTTAAACAGTCTCTTATTCCCTCTCTTCCAATCAGGAGTTTCATCTCAGTTTAATTTGCCTTGAAGAGGCTGCTGAGACTGTTTATGTATTTTATGGGCATAATCAGATGTACTCCTTCTTACCTGATAGGGAAGTCCTTGGGAAAATAAGGCACAGCATCTTTTAACAAATGATCTTTAGAACAGTGTTTCCCAACCTTGGCCACTGGAAGATGTGTGACTTCAACTTAAATAAATAATATGTATTTATTGAAGCACACATCCTCCAGCGGTTAAGGTTGGGAAACACTGCATTAGAGACTTCCTGAGACCAACTGTTTCTCTCCTTTCTCATTCCCTTCCAAGCATAGGAAAAATATTGCATAAAATTTCTATACTTGGAAGGGAATGAGAAAGGAGAGAAACAGTTGGTCTCAGGAAGTCTCTTATGCAGTGTTTCCCAACCTTAACCGCTGGAGGATGTGTGCTTCAATAAATATTAAAAGTGGGAATCTTGGAAGCTGCTGTTGAAAATTCCTCTTTGTATCAAGTGGAAGAACTGACTTGCTGTGCATTTTGCTATGCAGTCTATATGATTACTAGCGAGGCATGTCTGTCAACACATGTCCACAAGTTACTCAGGGTTCTAAGGATGCCATCAGACCAGCAACTCATATCATTATATTTTTAAGTTGCTTCTCCTGCACTGGCTGCTTGTCCACATATGTTGAAATATTTGTTTTATTCCGTTAGTGTGTCTGCATGTGTTCTGAGCATGAGTGTGTATGTGTCATTGTTTAAAATAATTTTGATGCTGAAAAACCCAGAGCCTTTTCTTTTCAATGTATTATCTCTAAGCTTAGGCTGCCAGAGTTCTTTGTGAAGCTCATTGATCTTGCACTCTCCTTTATTTAATTTGTGAAATCTGTCATTTTATAACATCTGCAGCTCTTCACAAGATGTGGCATCTCCAAGCTTCAGATCCATTAGCTGTTCGACTTTATTCCAGATGATTCCGAAGTGTTTTGCAAGTACTGTACTATGCTTCACTGGACTTAATCAATGGAGACACTAAGCAATAGATGTAGTTGGTGGATATTAACACAAATTGAGTCAAAGCCCATTTCTGCATTAAGTTACTCATTATCCTTTGTGACTCTATGCAATCGATTTGAATTCAAGAGAATAAATAGAGATTGCTATTCATCACAAACCTTTTTTGCTTATATTAGGGCTTCTCATTAGGCATTCCTTTTCTTGAAGGAAGGGATTTACAGTAGCCAGCATGCAGATGAACTGCTTAGTATTGAGAATATCAGAAGAAGAAAGAAAAAAATGGAATGAGCTTACTATTAGCCGTGTTCCTAAAATTTAACATAGTTGGCAAATCAGTCAAGAAAATTTTTATTTAGCAACTGTACCATAATAAATGATATATATATATAGCAAGTATATACTGTTTAATATCTGTTGTTTTTATTGTAATAACAGTGTCATTATTACTACTGTAGAGATCAGATATGGATGATTAAAATAAAATGTGGCTACCAGAGATATCCAGGGGAAGTGTTAAAATAATGGATGTGACCAGGCAGTCATAAGCTCATCTGTTTTTCAAGAAATGTGCCATACTAACTTACAAAATGGCGGGGTTTGATCACACCCATGCACTCACCATTTTGTTTTTCCTGACTATGTTTTGGCTTCCATTCCCTGAAATGCTTATTCAGAATTTTTAATATTTATCTGTATCCATGAATTGCTCTTTATGTCTTCTGACAAAAGGAACAGGCTCAGTGATGTTGGTGGATTGGGGCATAATGGCCTTGAGGGCTAAGGAATCCTCAATTTCTCCAGATTTACTGTTTCAGGTCCCTCTTCCTCCTTGAGGCCTACTTTCTTGATGATGCATATCAAGGACTAGCAGGGAACAGCCCTGTTTGCTCAATATCAGCTTCATAAGACAAGCCTTATCCAGCCCGAACTCCTTCTCTTTACAGAAAAGGCACCTGTATGTAACTCCAGAAAAATGCTAAAGTACTGTAGGTACTATATCTGGTACACAAGATACTAATTGTTAGACACTTTGACAAGCACAAGGTGCTTCACCTAATTGCATGGAATTTCTGGTGGCCACCAATCAAAGCTGAGATGCATTCATATGTCATTACATACCTTGTTTGTTTCCAGGCCTAATAACCTGGTTCCTCTGATGGCCATCCATCAAATCTGATATGAATTTGTAGATCACCAGCTATTCTGTTTGTCTGCAAGCCAAGGATATTCTGGACAAACGTACTGGCCTTGTTTAGTCTTTATCAGTGTCCTGAGGTCCCTGGAAGATCACCAAATGTATCACTGACTTTCCAAACTCTCAAGAGTTCATTACCATGGTGGTGGATCATTTTATCAAATAAAAGCATCCCCCTACCAAGGAAAAATCCAATCTGTTTCCTACCATATTTTCTGATTATATGGCTGGCATGTATCATTATGCTTATGATATACCTGTATTGCCTCCAACAATATCAGTAAGTTATTATCAACCATGAAGCAAGGTTAGAGAAACCCTGGGCTTATATGGTCCTGGAGGCTGTCAACAGTATCTCATTGACTGGAAAAATATGGCCTAGAGGAATGCTCCTAGGAAGAAGCCCCTCACTTGGTCACCCAGTTCCAACCAGAGAAATTAACCCTAGCAATTTGGGAGAAGGTTGATTGTAGTGGGGGATAATGTCATGACTCAAGGAGCATACATGGAGGAACAGGGTGTACCAGTATGAAGGCCCTTCCGCTTTCCTTGATGCAGCACTGATGGGTCCTATCTACCTATCCAGAGATCTCCCCATCTAACTCAGGCACTTGATAGATTATCCAGGCCTTGATGCAGTGTCCCTGCACTATATATAAATGACCAACTCACAGGTAAATTACAACTCTTTCCCAAAAGCTTTCCCAAGTTAGTGGCTTCTTCATTGGCACCAAATTTCTCATCTCATCTCATGTCAGAAATGCAGGAACTAGGAAGGGGGAAATTATTAATTTAAAAATTTTAAAACTTTAATAAAAATATACATTTATATAGTTCTAGCCCAATGCCAGACCACATTGATGGCAGAGATATTCCCAACCAGTAAATAATTATGTCTGCATGTTAGTCCCCAAGGGCACTGTAATAGATAAATAGTTGTTCGAATAATGCCACATTTGCAGTAAATGTCCTCAACAAGAAACCCCCATTTTTTCCACATTGTGTTTAGTTCTAGCCAAACCAGGGCAGAGTCTGTTTAAGCATCTCTAAACTGTCCACTCCTCCTCCAACCTCCAGGCAGCTCCTTATGTGGTTCTATCCATTTATGAAGATGTTTTACTTGAGATTTCCATCTTTTTAATCATTCTGTTTGAGGTGCAACAGGAATCTCCTTGGCATAATCTAAGAAGCTCAGTCTTTTAGTACTTGGCCAAATAATGGGTGTATCAGATCATATAACATCTTTCTATATTCCAAGTCTTGTGTCACATTCTTTCTAGCATCTGGCAGGGCTATTCCTGCCAAGATATATAGTTTATCAGGTGGGATAGGGTGCATACATCCAGTGATGACGTGACATGTATCACTAAGCACCCTATCCACCTGTATGGAGTGTGCAGACCCCTTGTAATCTCCTGTGCAAGGGGGGCCATTCAAAAAGTAATAGGGTGGGCACCCCAAGTAGTTCCAGCCAGCTTTCTAAGGACATTATTATGGTTGGAGATTTTTTGCTTTAAATTGCAACAAGTCTTTAAATGGTTAATATTCAATCCAGTGTAACACCAGGTAACACAGCATCTCACAATGTGCCAGACTCACTTGATAGGTAATATCAAGCCTATGTCTGGCCTGCCTGTTTTTGAGAAGGAATGTGCAGACATTGAGTTTTAATGGGTTAGGTTTTAGTCCATTCTCATCACAATGTCTTTGCAACCAATGATGATGGTGAAGAAAAAGTAACTTTGCAACAAATCCTCATATTTATGACCTGTATATGTATGTAAATAAAGGAAACCTGAAGTATGATTATAAGTACCATTATAGTTTCACTTAGCTCCTGCCTCACTTAATGACTAAGCTTCCATTCTCAATTGTAATCATTAAATGAGAACTATCCATAATGTTTAATGTATTGTAACTTTTTTATTTATAAGACAATCATTTTGGACAAGCTAGGATCTTGCATGAAAGCTCAGGAGAAAATAGCTACAAATCCTCCTTCATTAGTTACCTCTACTGATGAGGTCAAAGATAATGTTACTTGATCAAATATATTCACATAAGCCTTTCATTAGGAAAAAAACAACACTGTGTTTATATGTAAACAATTGCATGATGTGGTCTGTCAGAATTCCAATCAGGAAAGAAGAAATAATTAGCTTTCTTAGAGACTCATTGGATATAATGTTTTCTCCTTCTAATTTTTATACAGTCACTGAAAGATCTTGAATTGCAACAATTCCAGTAAAGAATTGGAATTGCAAAAGAAGTCAATGTAGCTACAAAAAAGTATCTTAAAATAAGAAAGGATGTTCAGAAGGGAAATGGAAAGGAAGATTGACAACAGATAGTCTGGAACTGTAGTGCTGGAGTTAGGAAAGTAAAAGCTAAAATTATCAAAGGATGCCAAAAATGAAAAAACAGCCTTCCTTAGGTGTTCAAATGAAAGGAAAAAGAAAAAAAATATATATGTCAGCTGCCTAATAAAGAAGACAAATGTTAACAGATAAAACAAGAAAAATGATTCCTATTTGATTTTATGTTTTCTAGTAAAAAAAATTGTGAAGAGTCAAGAATGAAGTTTGTGATCAACAGAAACATGGTCAAAAAATCCACTTTATCTGGAATGAGTTTAAGTCTCTAGGACTAGATGAATTTCATCCTAGGATACTAAAAATTACAGAGTACAAATCATAAAGAGAACAATTTGCGAGCATTTGAGAACAATGCCATAATCATGGAAGTCAGCATAAATTTGTCAAAGATAAATCTTAATAGACTGATCTATTTTGTTTTATTTTAATGGATTATCAAAATACTGTAGGCATACAGAAATACCTTGATTTCAGTAAATATTTATCAGAGTATCCCAGACATGCTGATTAACAAGCTAGTTAAGATTTAATGTCATGACAATTAAATGTATACCTAGCTGGCTCAAAAATTGTACTCAAACAGTGCCCATCCAGTTGGAGAGATGTATCAAGTGAAAGCCCCCAAGGATCAGTCCAATGTACGAGTCAGTAGTTTAATTAATTATTTAGATGAAGTAATGGGATGTATGTCTATGAAACCTGCAAATGGTACAAAACTGGGTGGATAGAAGGCTGAAATAAACCATCTTGATAAGTTGGAAAAATGGATGGAAAGTACCTTAATTAAAAGTGGCCAATAAGAGTTGGACAGAGCCCACTTTCACATAGTGTCAACCATACATCAATAAAGCAATCTAGTTGTTGACCATAATGAAAATCATGTTGGAAGAAGACATTCTATGTCTTCTATGAGTTAGAGATAAGCTGAAGAAAATATAATGGGGAATATGTCAGTTAAAAACAAGACCTGTTTTTTCGTTCCACAATGAGAGAGACTTGAGAATGAATCCCTATTGATATTGAAACAAATTCAGAGAAGAGTAACACAGATGTTAGGGAACTAAAAAGTAAGTCCTGAGAGAAATCTGGGTATGTTAAGACTTGCAAAAAGATGAGGTATGATATGATAGTACCCTTCAAAAGGCCACATAGAAGCAGCTTGGTGCTAATCTCTCTCATTACAGAGTTCAGAATACAGGTTAATGGATGGCATTTTAATTAAGTGTTACAAAACCTTTCTAAAAGTAAGAGCAGTTTCATGGTGGAGCCAGTTATTCAAAACTGGTTGTGGGCTTCCTTTCATTGGCTGTATTCAAGTGGAAGCTGGATAGCCTTCAAAGTAGAAGTCCTACTTTGGACTCCTGTACTAAGTAGGACATTGGACTCAATAACTTAAATGGTGCCTTCCAACCCTATGCATCAAAATTAAGCCTGTAGTTTCATCAGAAACTCTTTCCCATATAGGTTCTCCTAAAATATTTTCTGCCCTAAAATGTGAATACTGAATCATTTTAGGATTATACAGATGGAAAAAGTTTCATAGCATGCCAGGTTTGAATGGAGAAATGGGATTACAACAGGGAAACACTTATGATAAATTCTTCTTCCTTTAATATTTCCACTACTTGCTCAAGAATAATATATGGGCATCCACAGAGAGACCAAATGTGTGCTATGACATCATAATGCAAAACCTGCAATTAATAGCTTGTGACAGATGTCAGGACACAAGTTATCAGTATAGCATTTGAAAATGACAGAACTGATTTAGAACTGATTAATTGATTATGTGCCGTCAAGTCGGT
>JANHZU010004268.1:261616-274288 GCA_032468055.1 Acrochordus granulatus
TCATTTTCTTGAAAAGATGCTTTGAAGTATGTGCAAGAACAAGGTAGAGGAGTCTTTCTTTAACAAAGCCTGCATTTCCTTTGATTATCTTGGAGAGAAACCATATTTTAAAAACTTTTCATTTCTAGCTAAAATCACTCAAAGGAAAGCTGAGCAGCTGGGCAGCCAACTCTGAGCCTTCCCTGTCCTTGAAAGCCTTTGTTTATCGTAGGAAACCTCTCTCTGAGCCAGTTGAGGCCAAGTCTTCTTAACAGACTGGATGTGAGCCCAGACAGTGCAATTACAAAGCAGGCAAAAGCCTGTAGAAAGACTTACTTGCACTGGACTTGTAGTTAAAACCCCAAGGACACTGCTGAGTTTTCCAGGAATTAAACTTAGCCCCTCCAGTATAATGGTGCTTTAGACCTCATATGTCCAGCTTTTTGGTATCCCTACCGTTGTGACGCAGCCTAGAAGATTTGTTAGGCTAAGCCCAAGAATGAATATAGAACAATCCATCCAGAGTTCAGTTCTTTATTTGCTTACACACAACAGACAGAATCTTGCCAGAGTAAACCCTTACTATTCTCACCCTAACAGAGATGCCCTGGGAGGTTCTAGGGAGTGACTATTCTAACTCTCTTCCTCTGTCTCTTAACCAGCTCCAGGATTGCTGCCTCCCCCCCTCCCTTTCTGAAATGTGTTCCTCTTTTCTAGGAAGCTGCTGCTTCACTGTAGTCCATCACAGATTTATCTGCAAAGTAGCTGTGTACAGATCAGATAAAAGAGCAATATATCAATGTTAGTTCTCTGAACTGTCCTGACTTATGCTCAAGAAACCAAGAAGCATGCTGAGCTGACCTAGTTAAAAGCATCAACAAGTAGCTATCGCAAGGGAACATCAACCTTAATTCTCCTCTTCCATGAACTTAAGCTCAGTCTTCCACCAGTCCTTGAGAATCTGGTTTATAGATATAGAACAGGAAGATATAGAGCCTTCCTCCATTCCTATATTATCCAACATTCTCTGTAGACATATTTTCTACAACTATATTTCTCCTCCTAAAAACTACTGGGTATATACTGACCCATCAAAAGCCCCACCAAATTTTTCATTACTATTCCTCAGTACTATTTAAATGCCATTTCCTGATTGAATGCAATCTCCTCAATGATGGCTACTTACTTCTTCATTGCTGTTTCCCACTGGTTTGCTTTATTCTGTACATTTAATGAAAATCCCTAAACCAACACTTGGAAGCAATTACATATTCTTATTTCCCTCTAGCTTAACTTCCTTTTTCATTTTTTAAGAAAACCTTTTTCAGTTTGAAGATTTCTCTTCTTCCTTATTATTTCAATGTTTGGTTTTATTAGTAGCATTTTTTTTATAGCTGAAGGTAGAAACCTCTGTAAACAGTTTTCACTTGGAGGGGGGAAAACTTATTTAGCATGACTCCTGAGACTAGCTCTCTAATAAATTTCTTATACCCTGCAGTATTTTAACAGTTTAACACGTTACCTTATACACAATCGATAAGAGAGTTAATTTACATCCTGTAAAGGTGGTAAAAGAGCCCCTGGTATTAATCTTTGTGGTCTAATGCTAATTGCCAGAGCATGTATTGTAGCAATGTATGTTAATACCAATGCAGTTAAGTGTTTGGCAGCATTCCTGCGATATTTACTACTGCTCTTCATGACACAAAAGCTTGTAATAAAAAAATTATACAAATCTAAAGTTTGGCCCAATACTTTTGCAATATATGTTCATGCTAATTTTAAAGAAAATGTATTTTTGGTATTGTTATTAGGAAGTATTATTTTATAACACTGAAAACAAAACAAAAAAAACATCTGCTTGTTTATAGTTTGTTGTTAGCTAGTGTGCCGGATGCTTTATTACACACTAAATATTACACCCTAAATATTTTTAGAGTTACTGATGAAAGAGGCAAATAAGAGGAGGAGTTTTTAATACTATCCGCCTTCATGATGCATCCAAAAGATATCCAAATTGTATTGATTTATCTGCTTAAATAGGGATACATAGCTTCTTCTACCCAAGTGGCAAGGTGTATGCTGTAAAAATATAGATATCAATCCTATATAAACATAATTTTTGAACAATTGTAAAACATGTTTAGGCTTTAACAATGTTGAATCCCTCCTTGATGGGAGAGGGCGATAAAGTTGATCTTCAAAAAGGAAATGCAAGACCAGTATTTAGTACAGGATCAAAATAAGAGAAGATTCCTTCAAGCCAAGATTCTTGGAATCTTGGATTGTGAAGATCCAAAGATTCTTGGATTGTGAAGATTCCTTCACAATCTGGATTGTACCTCCTTAGCTTACTATTTGCTTTGCAAAGATATTCATGCAATTGCTGAATAGGTCACGACATACCTTTGGAACAATATTCTTACCTTCTGTATCTCTGGAACCTTTTTACCACTGGTACATCACCATTTTTGAGGTCAAAAGCTGCATGACTCTTGTGGAATTTCTTGATCTGGGCAAGGGGAAAATAGAGCTGGATAAAGTACAAAATGGGCACGATCAGGATAAAAATCATATATGTCTTAAACTTGTCATCAAATAAAAATATTGATTATGATCAAAGACCAGCATAAGGATCTTAAACTCATCTTCTTTTTCTTATATTGATTTTTCCTTGCTCCAATCCATTCCATTTTAAGATCACTAAGTATAATTTTAACTCACCAAAAATCAGCATCACCTAAAAAGGCACCAAGAGCTTTGAAGGATTGTGTGTGATCACTTGGCTACAAGTTGTGTACTCATGCATAATACCTGTATATTTGAATCAGATACACAGATGGCATCATTAAAAGGATTCATTTGTTGGATTTCAGAAGCACATAGGGAAAAGTGCTCTCTAGGGCACTTTTCTAAGTCAAGTCATTTAGAGTTTATACATTAAGAAATGGAACCCTGAATTGTGCTTGGAATAAAATACAGAGTATTTTACTCATGTAATGTTCTTGTAATGGATCATTTTTGTCTATAACCTGTATCAACTGAAGACTTCAAGGACCTCCCCCAGACTTTTGAAGATTTGGAAAGTCTTGGGCTGCCTGAATATTCATTTGAGGATCCTTTTCCATATCAGTGTAACCATGCGTTAGTGCCAGTTTTTCCCTCGTGTAGAGTTCTCCCAAAACATTTCTTTTTTTAAAGGTCTAGGATCTGAAAATATTCAGACTTCTGCACAAATATATTCCTTCAGGATCTCTGTCTGCTGAGGAAGGAAGAATGGATGGAAAGCTGATACAGTAAGACTCACAACTATGCTCTTCATTACTCATAGTTTCTAACTGGTGAATTCTGAGCCACTATTATTATCTGATTTTAACAGGCACATGATTCTGCCATAGTCAAGATCCTTCTTGCTGTGTTTTGACTTGATGCTGATATATGTAGAAGCTGCTTTTCTTCTTCTAAACTATCAATAGACTTCAGGTTGAAGTTCATCACCATCCGGACTGACACAGGGTGCTTAACCCTATTCTAAACCTATACACATAGGTCACTGCTGCTTGCTTATATGAACCCTAGAGGAATGGAGTCATTCACATAGTATTTAAATTATGTCACACTTAATTTGGAATGACATCTCTCAAAAGTAGACAACCTTCCTGGTTGGGACATTACACTCTTTTAAGAAAGGAAAATGTGAGAACCAATCATTTTGTTGATAAACTGAGAAAATAATTAGTTCCGTTACATCTTTTTGGCAATACATTAGTCACCAATTTGTGTTATTAAGATAAGTTTAGCGTTCAAAACTGAATTAAGGACAGTATCATCATTCTGCAAATAGAAAACTATATGCTAGAATGCTGCTCTGTATCAAAACAAGTACAGTAAATGAAACAGCAAGTTAAACTATTTGCCAAGAATATTAGTAAACTAGGATATTTCTTGATAAATATATGAGTCTATGAAATTTTCTCATGCTAAGTCAGGTTACACGTCCATGGTGGCAATGTGTGGTCCTTCAACTGCTTTGAAACTACAGTTCCCGTAATCTTTATATGCAATGCTGAATAGAGATTATAAAATGTAGAGTTTAGTTACATCTGTAGGATGATGCTAAGCACCTCCTGAGCTAGAGTGTAATTGTTGGATCCACAGTGTTTGAGCCCAGCTTTATGGGGTTTCCTCAATCTGTTCAAAATGTCTCAAGTAGTAGGTAAGCTTCTATTTCATGCTGATGGCAATTCTATATGAACCTCATGAATTCCTATTGTATTTGTAATAAAACAAGATTATGTTTTCTGAAAAAAAAATTCTAGTTTACAACATGGAGTTATCTCAACATGCCAACATCTTCCATCTATATGCAAATATACCTTCATATACATAAAATTATTATTAAATATAATATTATTTAAATGTCACTACATGGATAACTACCAGAAGGAGTAAATTAAGCAGAGACATCCTGGATCTAATGAGTTATTGTGCATCCATTCTTTGGTTCATACAAAGATACTGCAATTATTTGATATACTGTAGTATAGTTCAGCTTATTTAAAACCAATGGCCATTACAAAATAATTAGATAATTCTTCCATTGCCTGAAATTTCCTCAACATCAAATAAATTGTCTCTCTAGTACTGCACAATAACGATCTCTATATAAATCTAGCTTTAATTTTTTTATCTTTGTACTGTATACAATGTTGGCTTATGGTGATGTCATAAAATTACTATTTTACATATTCCTAAAATCCTAAAATCAAGGGACGCGGTGGCATAAGTGGTTAAGAGCTCGGCTTGCCGGCTGGAAGGTCGGCAGCCCGGGATCACAACCTACTGTTGCTGCACAGCAGGGCGAGCACCTGTTGTTCCGCCCACCTAGCGGTTCGAAAGCGCACGAGCGCAAGTAGACAGATAGGTGCCGCCCCTTCCGGCGGGAAGGTAACAGTGTCCGTGCACCTTAAGGAGTCCAGTCATGCCAGCCACATGACCACGGAGCTGTCCCAGGACGGACACTGGCTCTTCGGCTTAGAAACGGGGATGAGCACCACACCCTAGAGTCGGTCACGACTGGCAGGGCCTCCTTTACCTTTTAAAATCTTTACAAGCAAAATAGCCTATTTTATGTGTGTGTATTTTTAAAAAATAATATGTACACCAAAAAACTTCTATAGGCAGTTCTAAGAAAGTAGCATGTGTATGTATGTATGTGTGTGTATATATGTATCTGTACACACACACATTTTACACATTCTATCATTTCTTGTAGCATAGTATTAATTACTACTATTTCTCAGCTTACATTGTACAGATTTCTACTTTACTAAAATAAGCAGTTTGATACCTGGCCTACTATCGGACCTTGGGAAAATGTGACTAAGATTGTATGGATGGAAGATTCAGATCAACAATATTTTAATGAAGACATTCATTTGAAGCAAAGTACCCAAATGCAAATCGAAGTGATCTTTCCCTGGAAGACATGTTCTGGTATGGACTGAAATAGCCATCTAATTTCCCCAAATTGAGGTACCACCTCAGTTGAATTGCACCAATGTCTTGACTAAGATAATGCCTTTATATCTGAAACAGCACTGATCACATAGGCCTATCAGTTGCTATCAAGAAAATATGTAAAACAATAAAACAACCCATTTGATACCTGATCCAGCCCAAATGAGTATGTATGTGATCTAAAACAAGACACTGGACAAGGCAAATCTGGTTGCTTGATGGCTCGTTAGGTTGTTAAAAAGCCTTAAAAACTTAAAAAAGTTGAGATTTGTTGGGAGTAAAACAGCCAGTGGATGATAAGAAAATTTTTTTATAACTTCAGCATGCTGCCTACCCACAAGGTTATTTGGAGTTTTCATTTATGCAAGCTATAATGGGAATGATGAAAATTGATTGAAGTTATGATTCTAGAAATTCTTGCTGATGTTTTAGAATAATTTTTTTGTCAATCATCCTTCCAAGGTTACGTGATAAGTCTTGCAATCCTGTTCTTTTATTTCTATGCTGTAGCCTTGGTCATCATTATAACCACCACCACCACCATCCACACCCACACTCACACGCAAACAAACACACACATTTACACAACACAGAATGTAATGGTAAACTATCTCCTGGGAAAGTTGTGAGATAAATGTTATGAAATCACTTTGCAAACTAGAAGAGTATGTACATTGGCCAGAGATATATAATAACATCTCAGTGCTTTTTCTGGATGTTACAGTGGTTCTGGGATTTAGCGTGGTTTCCAGAAAATCTTGTAGACTGTTTTACTTACATAAACCCAACTAAAACCAACTGAGCCCTTACCTCCAACATCACAATTCTTCTTTAGAAGATATTCATGAGGGTTCAGTGTTGCAAAGTGTGAAATGTAACTTTTGTTCATAATATCAAAATATTTTAAGATTAGAAAGTTCTGTTCCTTTTTCTTCTTCTGTTTAATACTAAAAAGTCTAATAGAAAGTAGAAAACTATTTTAAATTTTCTGGCTGAAATCCATCCTGTTCAGGTGTTCTATAGAACTTCCAGTTCTCTGAAAATGTCTTAAATATTTCCTTACTAGAGAGATTAATTTTTTTTCCATTTTAACTTCAGACATATGGCAGTAAAATTGTTCCTTGGAAAGCTGAAAGCTGGATGACAAATGCTCCTTTTCTTTCTGGTGATTCATTGTCAGTATTTCTTAAATAGCAAGACATTGATAATGTCTATGAATCTAAGCCAAGTCAAAGCTTCCTACTGTTTCTTCATGAATGGGGTCTTTGTAATGGATTGCATTCTCCCACTGCATCATTTGAAGCAAGTTCAGATAAAGTAAACTATTAAAAATTCAAAATGCAGGGTTGTAACCATTGCTGTGGCAACTAGATGGCTTTGCTGAATTGGTAACTGCAACTGTACCATTTTTGAAATATATTCAAATGCCCAGTTATTGTGAGGATTGACTAAAGTTCTTCATCCCACATATACTTCTTGGATTGAGATTGATTTAATTCATTGCATTAACTGTATTATTTATTTCTGGCTACCTATATAGAAGTACAGAATATGAAATGTGTCAAATTTCTTCATAGCCATTCTCATATACTGAAATAAGTATAAGCATTTTTTGTTTTATATAGGAAGATGCTAGATAGGATGTACATGAGATTCCAAACTCATTCCAATTTATATCAGTTTTCACAATAATTACAAACTGTCTAGGTATTTTGCATTTATTATATTTTTATACTTAAAATCCTGTTCAGTATTTTACCTTGAAGCCATTCTTTTTTGGAAAGGCATTGTAAAAGATTTTGAGGATTCTACCTATTGCCAGAACAACACACAGAAAACCTTCCACAGTATTTTTCCAAGAAGAAAATGGATTTGTTATTTCAACTTCCTTTCACTTCAATATATGCATTTTTAATCCAGGTCCAGTTGCACATGCATAGCCTCAGGTGGTCTTCTCAATTAATTTTATAGGTTCGTTAAACTAAACTTCAACTTCGTCCAATACTCAATTTTATACAGCTAAAGTTTTATAAAAAATAGAGACAGAAACATTTTCAACGGTCATTGTGAGTGATGCCAATCATTTTTTCTTCACAATTGGTTGTTGAGGAGAAAGCTCAAGGCAGGGCATTAGGTTAGTACTGCATCTTGAGTTAATCAAATCAATTTATTTTTTAGGAAAATAATTACAATGCAATGGTATATCAGTATGCCAACCCACCCCTTATGTACAGTACTTGCAGTGTGATGACCTTAAACCTAAAAAGGTTGGGACATATTTTTCAGCATTTGTTCCTTCCATCTGTTTGCATGTGCCTTCAAAATAGAGGTCTTGTCCAGCCTCCTATCATAAACTAGAAACAAACAATCTCTTTCAGACTGAGGAAATCTGGTGTTTGTGGGATGTGTCAAGGGTCATTCTCAACCATTCTCCAAAAATGGGTATGGCCAGGTTAACATTGGAAAGGCCAGGACAAAAACAATTCCGAATATAAGTTTGGTGCATTTGTTAACTTTAACAATATTTAGATTAAACTTAACTGCAATTGAATACTTTGAAAGTGCTGTATCATTCAAGCTACCAGAATGTGGCTGCCGATTGCAAAACAATTCTCGAACTATCACTTTCGTGATTATATATGGCTGTTGCCTACTTCTAATTAAAAATCTGCCCAATCTTTACAACCTTGAAAAAGTTCAACTTTACAAAATGAGGGATGGATTTAAGGTTCCAGATATACAAAGCATATAATATATCAACCAATTTTGTGGTATAGCTGGGCAAACATTCCCCGTCTTGAACTTCTTATCAACCTACTTCTCTCCATGATTGACAAAGGAGACAAACTGAAATCTGGAACTGCAAGTCTACTACTTGAAGCACCACAATAATTTCTTAAAACACCTCAACCAAGAAGAAAAACTACAATAGCCTGAAATATGGGAACATAGATGAAACACATTCTGTGGAAGAATGCTTCTTCTAATCTGATCTATCTCAAAACATTTCAAAATATGACACTTCTCAAATGTAATTTACTTTGATGATAAACTAGATTAACTTTCCTAGTGCAAGAGAAAGGCCACCTGTTGCCAGAATGTCCATGTTCTTGTTGGCTGTCTTGTAACTGTCATCACTTCAATGCAGTCTGCACCTAACATGATGGAATATAATGAATATGTCAGGAATTGGCGGTCAGCCATCAAAGTACATGAAAAACTTGGCTTGCGTACAGTGTCAGCATGGAGGCCTTGCCTATCATCTTGTGCAAAGGATTTCTGCACCACTTGATTTGTTTGCACAGGGTTTGTTTTTGTTGGAGGGGAACACATTTACTGAATGGTTTTTTGACAGCCCATCCAAACATTTGCAATTTGGAAAACCAGCACTTCCTCTTTCAAGCCTCTTAACTAATGGGCGGTATGAAATGCCACTGCTCCTGATTGCATTAGGTGTTTATTCTTGGTATATTACCATGGAAAGGTTTAAATGAGGCTTGAGTGTTTACACAGGATGGAATAAATCTCTTAATGCAAAATGTCTCTTACTGTTTCAATGTTACTTTTCTGGATCATGCAACCTTGCATAAGTTTTTCTATACTTACTTTATTGTGGACTTTATTGTAATTAAAAAATAGGTAGAATCCAATACTGCATGAGTGAATATCACCCATGTGGTGGGACTGAGCTTTTTCTCCTTTCGTCCCTACCATACTCTCAAAAGCCACTTTGAATTTTCATGGGACACTCTCAAGCAGATTTTGAGGTGCGTAGGCAAGAGCTGGGGAACCCCAAGCTGGAGTTACTGTTGGATTCCATCAACTGTCTACTTTAGATTATAGTAAGAAATACACATCACTTCTACAGACATGTAAATGGTTCTTCTCTCAGATTCAGATTTTTTTTACCATCAACCCATGCAGTATTATGTATCTGAAGACGTAAGGAGGAACACTGAAAACAAAAGAGACAATGAGGCCTTCAAATTAATGCTCTCATTATGCTTGTATATAAGGTGGAAGAAAATTATCACATCTTAACTTGTTTCTATTTCTCCATACTTTTGCCTTTGCTCAGATGTGGCATTTTCTTTGTATATCCTTTTCTTGGATGGAACCTGGGAACTGCCTTTGTCAATCCAGCAGGAGCCATAATTCCACTTTTTTTAAAAAAGGAAAATTAGATAACTCTCCTATGGACTATTTCCTGCTATTACATACATCTACAAGGGAAGATCATACTTTATAAACCAATTGTAACCCTCTCCTAAACTACTACAAATAGTAGAGGCATGTACCTAGAGGTGTGTTTTCAACAACATATATTTCAGGGAGGAGCACAAAGCATAACCTCTAGGCAGAATGGTGCACTGAAGTCCAAAATTGTGTAAAATATACTTACCAATTGTGCTAATATGTAATGGTTACTGAAAGCAATTGTTTGCTTAAAATTTCCCCAGAAAATTTTTGGAAACTAGCAGATTGTGAAATATTTTACAAGAAAAAATTTCCATCAAACTTTCCTGGTTGCACTGAATTTTTCCAAGAAAGAATTGTCTCCACAAATTATAAATTGGGCAATTCACACACAACACTAATTTTTTTGTTGGTTTATGATATACATGAACACAACTGTTTTCATTTAATTAGTACAAAGCAGGACACTCTATTTAATAAATGGCTGTAAAAGAATCCAGGATTGGCATAATGTATCAATAGATATATTAATTGTCCAAATTATCTTCACTCTATCTAGGATCCTATTCAATAATACAAGGGGGCTTTTTCATTGAGAATTATGTGATGTGAAATTATAATTATAATTTACAATACTGTAATTATCTCCTTGTGAAGAATTAATATCTTCGAATTGTGGTGCTGGAGAAAACTCTTGAGAGTCCCTTGGACCCCAAGGAGATCCAACCATGCTCAGTCCTAAAGGAAATCCACCTTGGTTGTTCATTGATAGGAAAGATATTGAAGCTGAAGCTCAGATACTTTGGCCACCTAATGTGGAGAGAGGACTCATGGAAAAAGAGAGGACACTTGGAAAAGACTGTGATGCTGGGAAAGGTTGAAGCAAAAGGAGAAGGGGATGGTAGAAGATGAGATGGCTGGATAGCATCGTCGGTGTGGTGGGCATGGGTTTGGATGAGCTCCAGGAGATAGTGAAGGACAGGGAGGCCTGGCGTGCTGCAATCCATGAGGTTGTGGAGAGAAGGACATGACTGAGTGACTGAACAAGAACAACAACAGAAATCTCCTGTGACTCATAAAAAATGAGAAGACATCATTGAGATATTTGTGTGTGGGGACACTGAACACTACACTGATTTGACTCCATCTTGAAAATTGTATCTAGTTCTGAGCACCACATTTAAAAGAAGAGAATCTGTAAGATATGCAAAGAAGGAAGAGAATGATGAGGGACTACAGGTAGTCCCCACTTAACAACTGGTGCTTCGTGCCTGTTGGAAGTTGCAACCATTCTCCCCAGAGATGCATATGAGCAGATTTCAAACTTCCAGTGCTTGCAACTTCTCCCCATGGTCACCTGATTGCATTTTGCACACTTGGCAATCACATTTACAGCCACCTGCAGTTTCTCATGGTCATGCAACTGTGATTTTTTTGGTGGTTTCCAACAAAAAATGCCCATTGGGGAAAATGGATTCACTTAATGACCATGGTGATCATTTAATGACCACCGCAAAAAAGGTCATAAAATCAGGCATAGTCACTTAATGACTGCTATGATTTATGACTGTAATTCCAGGCTCAATTATCAAGGACTACTTGTAAATCTTATAAGGGGTGAGTATGGGAACTATGTTTATTTCTGAATAAAATAACTGATGAAAGGAGTAGTGCTTTGGTAGCATATTTTATTTTCAAGTAATTGCCTGAGTTTCACACAAAAAAAAATGCTAAAATTATTCTTGGTTATCCCAGAGTACAGGACCAGGGTAGAAAAATCTGTCCCTTTCTTCTTCATTTTCATATAGTTTGCTCTTATTTTGTATGAAAGAAAAAGAATCCATTGTACCTGTATTAAGGCTGAGTTTCAAATCCCAGCTCCAGCCCATTTGGTTATGATTAGGTTATAACAATCAGAGGAAATAGTTCAAAGTGGTTGTTAATGAATTGGCCGAGATTAAGATTATCTTTGTGACAATCAGAAATAAAATTAAAACATAAGTCGTTTGCAAAATATTTCATCGGGGAATATTTGCCGTAGATGGGATCACAGAGGCTTAGGCATGAGTCTTATCTAAATCTAGCAGCAAAAGAGAAAGTATGAAGGCTTGGCAATTAATAATGGGATGAGCTGAGGTTAATTGGCTTGAGAAAGATGTTCTTGCTCGGATGGTAGATTATGGTAATAATTCCTTCCCTAGGGCAGAAGAGGCAGAATTTGCTTGATGAACATTGAAGAAACCAACTGTGACTGACTTGCAGACTCTCTTGACATGCTGTAAAGATCACCTGTGGAGGAAATGCAGCAATGCTCCTTGAGTGCATATATTTACCTGGGAAGCTGGTCTCTCGGTGTCGTTCAAATTCTGCTTATTCGTGGCTGTGGGTAGCTTTGATTAGCTCGGTGGAGTTAAAGTTATGACTCATAATCACATGGACTTTCTCCTACTACTAACATGAGATTCCTGACACTGTTCTGATTTCTTGGGATAATCTCCATCTGATCAACCTTTCTCCACGTGGATAGAACATGTAAAAGTTTCCCCAGCAGCACTGGAGCTGATAGTGACGTAATGGTCCTCACAAGACAAAGGCATTATTGAAAATGTCCCAGTGTCTGTTACTTTAGCCCTCCCTAGATATTGCTTCTCAAACAGTCATTCTTTGGACATGCTTGTCACATTTAGTAACACTTTCCCAGTGACAAATGACTCTATCAGTGTCGGTTTCTCTTGATTTCAAATCTAAGAATCTGGTTCTGCATCATTTTTTTTCTCACAAAAATGAATGCATTTTTTAAAATGTACAAATGTTTAATGTAATTTTGTATAATGTATGTATTTTTGCAGTCCATTTTCATTGATATGATCTTTTTGGTGTGCTGTTCTAAGTTTTATGCATGCATTCGCCGAGGCCTTTGGAGAGAATGACTGATGCCCCTTTCTTCTTTTCTGTTCCCCTCTGGATCCCTCCCTC
>JANHZU010004268.1:281459-298425 GCA_032468055.1 Acrochordus granulatus
CCAGTCACCCTCTCTCAGCCCAACTCACTTTTCAGGGTTGTTGTTGTGGAGAAAATAGGAAGATGAAGGGGTGTTAAATATGTTGGCCTCCTTGAGTTATTTGTAAAATTAATAAATATTCTGTTTATTAATATTGGTTAGCCATTGGAGAAGGAAACGCAGAACAAGCCAACCTTTTGATCTGATCACTGCTGGCTTCCTATCCTTGTTGATTTTAAAGTTCACCAGTTGTGTCCAGTGATACTTTATATGGAGTTTCTCTCTTTCATCCTGGTTTGCCTTGCAGTCCTTGTAATCTGGTTCTGCTTCCTACTCTCTCATTGCTATGCTGCAGCTTTGACCATTTAGCTGGCCCTGGGAGTGTAGTAAGAGTTTCCTACAGGCAGTTTCCAAGGAAGATATGTAATGGGTAGTGAAATAGTTTTCCCTGAGGGCCTATCTGTCTGTAGATTATTTATAACTCAGAATGCATTATTAGATAAAAAAAAATGTGCTGGTATTTGAAAAGATCCCTCTCAGTACGATGGAATATTAGAGAATTTACCAGCATCTTTTCTCGCAAGTTTATTCATTGGGAGTTTCTTGTACTTTCAATTCAGTAATTTAGAAAGTCTTTGGAAATTAAGGAAATAGCACTTTAAGAATCTGATATTTTTTTGTGTGAAGGATTTGTCTATAGACTCCACAAGTGTAATTTAAAACAAATTAAGTTTTTAACGTCTGTTGGGTCTGTTCATGATAGACACATTTCTTCTGTTTTAATCCATTTGAATTGTGAGCGTACATGGGCAAGAAACAACATATTTCCCTTTAAGGAAAACATTAATTGTTGCCTAAGCTGGGAGGAGTGAATCATTCATCATTTATCATCTCATGCTGTTTTGTTCTGAGATTGTTTTGTCAATCATAATGTTCTCAATTAGGCTGAAAGCCATGGTTCCCCCCCCAACACACACACATTCACCCCAACACTGATTCTTTGGTTGATTTTTAAAAAAGTATATCTACTACTAACTAATACTGCACAAAGAAAATAGCAAGTGTAAATCAGTACCACAAAGTCTCCCCATGCCTACAGTGCAAATAGCTGTGTCTGAATAGTAATTTGATTAAAAGTTACAATTCAAAAGATAAAAAACTAATACAAAGTAAAAAAATAAAAGAACAAAAAATAATAGAAAGTGCAGAAATGAGAAAAATACAAAGACAAATAAAAAGAAAAAAGTAATATAATGAAGAAAAATAAAAGAAATATATAAAGTAGTTACTTCTCCCTTCATTCCAACAAGTATAAACAATTTTAGTCACTAATTATCTTTTCTTAAAATAAAATTATCTCTTATCTATGAACAAATCCTTAAACCTTGTTGTTCAATCCTGATTAGCAAAAGTCCATCAAGAATTACAGAAATAAAAACTTATCTATTTTAACCTTAATCAAATAAATTAATTGTATATTCCTTCCTTTTATTTTTAACAATCTTGATCTTTAGTCAATTCAAATAATGTTTTAGCATTTGACTACTTTTCATTTTTCTTTGTGCCTTGTCACAAAATTCTTCAAAGCATTAACAAGTCTCTTTTATAAATCCAATATAGGAAAATTATCCAAGTAATTTTTATTTACATATCTCTTTAATTATTAAGACATAATCTTGTTTCTTTTGTATGTCCAGTGTAGCATCATTTTTTATATAATTCTTGTGGCATGTCATTTTTAAATCAACTTTCAGATCATTCTAAATCTTGTCAGGTAAAATTTATTCCTCCTTCATAACATTTTTGAAACATATCTACCTACAGAGGCAGACAATCTTAAAATTAACTTCTGGGTCCATAGTTAAAAAATAACCTTCAATACATCCTATGTTAAAATGTTTTGCTTCATTCTATATTAATAAGTAAAATTTAAGTGTTCTTCCCCTTGAATTGATTCATTAATTCTTTTGGTTGGCTCTAGTGTCCAGCCTTCAAAGTTTCATCTTATCATTTTTTTAAAAAGAAAATTCAAAACAAAAGCATTTCCTAGAGGAAAGATTCTTCTCATTAATTCCAAAATCTTGCTTTAAATTCATCTGGAATCTTAGTCCATTTATAATTTTACATAAACAAAGTTCTAATTGTCCTTTTCCTGTTTATTCCAAGAGATTTTTTAAGTCCTTAAACTTGTATTTAAAACTTCTTTTGCTAAGGATTCAAGGAAACTTACCTGGAGTTGTAAAAGTTGTTGATCCAGAGATTCCTAAAAACTGAAAGCAGTTAACAAACAATTTCCAAAAGTGATTAGAAAAGTAAGTACACAAACCTTATGTCCTTTGAAGGCCCTGACCACAGTTTAAGCAAGAAGATGAGTATTCTCTTGTTTCTGAGACCTCTAAATCACCAAATACTGCTATCTTGCAATCTCCTTGTGTGGAGCAGTTGTCAGGAGCACTTGTGGGTGATCTCAAGTCCTCTCTTTGCCCAGAATGGAATTACAAAAAGCCAGTCTACTTTCTGACTCTTTATCACACTGTACTTGTTGGCTTCACTTTTAGCAGACCCATTTCAGTTCACCATTTCACTCCAGAACCCTCGGATAACAAATAGCTGTTGCTGAATTTGGCACGCTTACTGAATTGAGTAACTATAATAGAGTTTCATATACATTGCTAGCTTTTGTCCCAAAGCAGACTGTTAACTTCTGAATATCGGATGGAGGTTTAGAAGAAAGCTGCCTACAAAGCAGGTAGGAATGATACACTTTATTACCTATCTAGACCCAGGTTTCAGACAACCATAACCAGTGTTCTAACAACCCCTCATTTACAGCCAGGTAATATTACAGCCACCTAAGCCACCTCACCCCCATCCCACCCCCTAGCCAGCTTCATGGAAGCTCTTGAAATATGAAGCTTACAGAGGCTCTAGCATTTGAGACTAAAATGGTTATGAAGAGACTTTTACTGGGTGATTTTTTTCCTTGCCAGGCACAAATAAACATTCTCAATAGGGTGCTTACCACACAGTGTGTCAGCAGATATTATGCAGTCTGGTGCTGAGTGGATGTGTCAGCTGCCCATTAGACCACACTAAAATAGAATTGCCAGGAGCCTGAAGCATGAAGCATGATATTAGATAAAGTGATGAAATTTCACTCGATTAAAGAGCCAGGTCAAGGACAGTTACCTCAGGAAATTCTTTTTTCTCCCTTCAAATAGTTCTTGCACTTTGATGAATTTATCCCTTTTCTACTTATTTCTTTATTATCATATTTCAAACTATCTGGGTGATGAATTTTATGCTCTCCAGCCTCTGACAGATTGAGAAAGCTGGAATCATCTGCCTTATTTATTTATTTGGCAGGAAAAGGGGGGTACCTAAGTCCTCTAAAAAATGATTCCAACACTGAGACCCCAGACCACCCTTTTCTGAGACAATGTCAGTTCAGTTTGTGAAAGATATGTGATAATCGTGTTTTTTTACCTCACAGGAAAAAAGGAATTACAGCAAGTTTGATTTCTAAGCATTTTATTTAGGATAGCTGAGAGTTAAGTTAGTGCAGCTCCTGCAGGCACAATGCATATTCCTTTTATCTCATAGAACAATATAACTATAAAGTGTGAATCAGAGAGAGGGAATGTGGGATTTGCTTTTCAGTCTTCTAAAGAAGCCCTGTGGCATCACCACTATATTCTACTACTTTCTCAGCTGTTTGATTGCTAAGTCCCCCTCTTTTTTTCAGGGTAGTCTAAGCAATAATGATAATTTCCGATGGCTCTGATTTATTTGTATACTCTACAGTAGCAGATTCTACTCTGACAAGAATATAGCATTATCTCTCCAAGAGACAATGAGGCTGAAGCTGACTTGCCCAATTCTAAATTGAGATTATTTTCAATCCAGGGCATCACAGTCCCTGACTAAATCTTTTCCCATGAATACTGTCATTTTTTCTAATAACAGCCTTTCAATCTGATCTTAATTACTATATATTCTTGCAGTGTATGCTACTGCTTAATTTCAGTCCAGAATGTAAACAAAAACATAGATTGTTTCTAAACTGCTCACACAGAATTAAGCTTTGGGTTTCAAATAACCTTTTCTCACTAATGCTGAATGGAACCATGACATTTTCCCCCATGTCCCCAGTTAAGCTCTGAATTAATCATCTGAGGCTTATTTCTTACCAAATCAATTATGGTCAGTGACTGTGGGATAAAGGGAATTTTTATGGTGGTATCACATGTAGGATGTCTTCTTCCCAAGGTCATATTGGTTGATTGCTATAATTCCTTTATGGAATCAGTCAAAATCCATTTTAAAAAGTTTCCAGACTTAATATTTTGAAATACGTTGTACAGTATTCACTGCATCTTTTTTATCTTGTTCTTTCTATTTTGTGGCTGTGGTACACTGGCATTTTCATTTTATTTCATTTATTTTCTTTTTTATTTCTAAAGTGATTTCTCTTGATATGACAATTGTAGGTTTGAGACATTTTAATTGTACTTTTATTTTATATTTTATAAGTATAAGAAGAGTTCATTTTTTTCTTTGTGTAGTGTGTGTTTCAAGTCAGTTTTGATTCTGTTTGCCATTCCCTCCTTCCTAGGGCTGAGAGAGCTCAGTGGCTTTATGCCTAAAGTGGGATTAGAACACACATTGTTCTGGTTTCTAGCCTAGTGCTCTAACTACTACACCGAATGGCTCTCATACAAGAAATATTTACATATACAGTATAACAGTCTAAGTATAGGAAAATTGTTAATGCATCGCTTATGATCAGAGTGAGTGAGCAAGTGAATAGGTGAGCATTATAAACCCAGTAATCCCTAGATATGTTGATGTCCTCCTGTACCAATCAGTCTATGTTGAGGAGCAACTGTCCTGGCAGGAAGGAGGGCTCAAGAAGTTAGCCTAGAGTCTCTATATAAACACAAGAGGGCTAGGTCTGATCCTCTCTAAATGCCTTAGAGCCTTATGTAGTTGTTCCCATGTAAAAGCTACCAGTCTGGGGAGATTCCTGTACTATAGGCAGATTGCAAGAAAGTAGTTATCTTAAACTCAGCATGTGTGGGTCTGGTTGTTCATCCATAACAGTTTGTGACACTGACTTAGCAAGGCAGCAAAGTTAAGGAGGAAGGGATAATGGATTCTGCCTGATTATGATGGATTATATCACGCCTATATTTCCTATATTTCACAGGAGTTGGGTAAGTTATATGAAAGTCCCTAAATTATTTGTTAATCATTTTAAAATACTCTACAGTATTATGTTATAAAAGTTGAAAACTATTAATATTTTTATTGTTTAGGTTAAATTTTAATTTTAATGTATATAAGACATTCATTTTAGATTTTAGTTATAATATCTTTTTATGTACTTATTGTGGTTACCCATAGTATACTTGAAATGGTCTGGAGTTTTATTCAATAAATTATTTACTTAGTTAGTATAGGGTTCCAGGTAGGGCAAGCTGAAACAGAACTTGAAACTTTACAGGTAATTTAATTCCCAAGAAATTATAATTACATAAACGGTTGTGACCACAGCTATTTCCAAGCCTAAACACTTTGATTCTATAATTTTTTTCTTCTATTTTCATTAATAAAACTTTTTTTCAATGAATCTCTATCTGTTACTATTAATGAGGCAAACATCGTGATACTTCAGGCAAGGAATCTGCTATAAGTCTAATTATAGACCTATTTCCTTGATAAATATGGAGATGCAGATGAGAATACAGCCAATTTATCCTGGCTTATAAATGGTCTTCAGGTTCCTGACAATGTAATCTATAACTTCTGTCCTTGTTTTAATTCAAAATAGACAAAACCCAGCAGCTGTAATTTTTTGGATGCATGGGTTTGACTTCCTAGCATTTTTAAGAGCAGATTTTGATTTGTTATGTGTATCCTCAGTTTTGTGTCTTGAATTCAGTTCATAAATCATCAGTGAATTTAAGTGATACGTCTTCTATTTGGTCCAGTTAATGTTAAGATACAGATCAAGAATACTGTCTCTGTCTTATTTTTAACTGGGCTGTCTGAATATTTAGAAATTTTGAAAACATCCCTGGATTGTAAAGGGAGTGGAGAATGAGAAAATAATATAAGATATTATTACATGTTGATGTTATATAGATAGATGGCAAACATCTCTATTGCTAATCTGAATTATTTCATTTAATGAAATACTTGGAGATTTTATCTACTTATTCTGGAAGCAGGAATGAATCAGACTGTTGCAACTGGATCACAGCAATAATCTAAAAAAGAATAATAAAAAAAAGATTTAAGATTAAGTTTTGACTCCTTCATTATATTGGGCATAAATATTTCCATTTACTCAAACAGGCAAATGGTAAGGGGTACTAGGAATTTCAAAATACCACGTAAATCTGCTTTTTGGGTAAACTGGGCCACTCACAGTAGTATGACTTTGAATTAATTCAGTTCTGAGTTGATTACTTGTTGTTGTTTTTAGCCAAAAACTGAGTGTTTTCACTCAGTGTATTTCTTGGTAGTATGTGCAACTTAATATTTGTTATTTGGTTTATCTGACCCATAAGCAATTGCTGCTTTTGAAGTTTGAAATTAGATATTTTGGAGAAAATATTTATGGTTTCTAAGTCAGTAAATTAAGAGCAACTTAGATGTTAGTTAATGAAATTGATATTAACTACTTGTATAACATTTGGAATAATGAGATTAAATGAACTGTCCAGATAAATAAATGTGAAATTACTTTTCTGTGAATTGAAGGTTAATACAACAAAAGTATATTGGATATTTTAGTTGGATATTAGAGAATTGTCTATAATCACCCTGCAGTTGATGACATAACTCAGCAGTTGGAACATTAACTCATATGGTTTGGTCTTGTTTCATTATTACTCAATTTGGATTGGAATCAACAAGATTGTTAACATGACCTAAGATCTACAGCTCCTAATATGGCCTGTTCTTCTTGGCTATATTCTGAGTAATTGGAATCTATCAATATATCATGACATGTAAGTAATTCAGGAATGGGTTTTGGCTAAATGAATGATTATACAGCAATAAAAGGAGAAATGATTTGCAGCAATGGACTGTTCATATATGTTGTTTGTCAACATTTGAAATTGTCCTGAGGGAGAAATAAGAGTCAAGAAAGAAAACTTTCTTAGAGAAAGGTCGAGAAACTGACTCCAAAAACTTTGCCTTTAGGAATAAGGTCAGTTTGGAGTAAATTCCTAGCCTTCCCCTGTTTTTTTAATGTTTGATTGATTGAGGTTTATTTAATGCTGTTATATGTACAGGTAGTCCTATATATAAGTTATATATACAGGTTACAACAGTGATGAAAAACTAATTTTGTGACCAATCCTCACATTTATAACCTTTGCAGATATATATGAAACAGTTGCAGTTTCACTTAGCAATAGCTTCACTTAACAATTGAGTTGCTTATCCCTGTTGTAGTCACTACACGAGGATGACTTTTAGATATATTTTTTATTTTGTAGATTAAATAATAAAATAAAACTTTAAAAAATAGTAAGCCCACAAATCTAAGCTCATTTAGTATAGGAAATCATAGCTAGAATATCCCTAACAGATAGCAACTAAGCCTTGTTTAAAGACATCCAAAGAGGGAGTTATCACCACACTTCGAGGTAATCAGTTCCATTGTCAAAGTCCTCTTATCCATAAAGTTCAACTGAGATTCATACTCAATAAATTAAGCCCTTAAGGCTTCATCCTGCCTACTAGAGAGTAGAGAATAAAAAGTTCTCTTTTTATAGAAAATAGAAGAGTTCTTTTCTCAAAAGAGAACTTTGTCCTTTGCAGATATTCTCCAGGTATTCAAAGATTGCTATTATATAGCAATATTTTATCTTCTCCAGACTGAATACTTCCAGTTTATTCAACTTTTTCTTATAGACTTTTTTTTTCTACTTCTGACCATTTTTGTCAATGTTGTGGATTGTTGCAATTTGTATACCTACTACTTCAAGTGCAATATGCAAAATGGAGCAATACTCATTTGAACTCAATTTACTACCACAACTGGGACTGGAATTTTCATAACATGTCCTTGCAGTCATGAAGTGAGTCATTACATAACTGGACCTGATTTTGCAATCACTTAATGGTTATAAAGTGAATCACTATGGTCATTAAGTGAATCACATGGTAGTTCAGTGAATCTGAGTTCTCCTGTTGATTTTTTTGTGGAGCAATGATTGTAAGTTTGGGGACATGTCATTAATCACTTTTCTTTCTGAAACTCTCGTAACTTTGAACTGTCATTAAACAAACTATTGTAAATTGAAGATTACCTGTACTGTATTCTGAGGAATTCTGCCTAATGCTCAATGAAATGGAAGATCAGCTCTATATAATCTGAAAATTATGGTTTGATCATCTAAAATTTCATGCTTATGGGCTGCAGAATCCCTTTTAATGAGATTAGGTGGGCTTGAAAAGTTGCCCAAAATTTTGTTCAGATTTAGGACATGAGAATGCAGCACTTTTTAAAGACTGGGTTCTTGAGAAAGAAAAAGAGAAGACTCTAACAGCTTGGACATAAGTTCCTCTGGTTGTGTTTTTTCCACATTTTCCTACAGAGTTCTTGTATACCATGTTTGGATGATATTTGAAAATGAGCTGATTAAAAACTGAGACAGGATAGATGGGGAAATGATATCCCCCAGGGACGTTTGATTTCTTTTAAATAGAAAAAAATAGACATTCTCAAAGTCAACAGAATAAGTCATAAGACCTACTTTGTTTGTTCAGATTGTCATTGCTTTCTATATTTTGCGGTGCCTTTCAAGTCTGAGAGAGATGAAGCCGATCTCAGCTTCAGCATCCATCCCTTTGCAAACCCTGTGTGAAAATGATGAATTTGTTACTTTTCATCTGCATGAGGTTAAGATAAAAATAGCATAATCCTTCAGCAAACAGTCAATAGCACCACTTGAGAAAGGCAGGTCTTGAAAAATTCTCTTTCCATATAATCATTGAGCTGCATTCCCCAAAGCCGATCGGTCATCACATGCAGGGTAAAGAACTGGGAGAGAGCTTTTGTGTATATTCTCACTGTGGTTTACACTCTGTAGGGAAAGGATGCCTGCAGCTAAGTTCTTGTCCTTCTCTTTGTTTTTGTTGAGTTACTTCCTTCACCAACTTGGATCTGTGGCTTAATTTATTTCAACCTTATGATGCTGTCAACATCCTACAGTTCAATATGAAGTGGAAATTGACAAACCCAGGATCATTGCTGCTTTTTAATGCAATTAACTGCCTCTCCTGTCTTCCTTTGGCCCCCATCTTGTCTATAACAAAGTAAACAGGGGAATGATGAATGGGGATGCTAGTATTTATGGTATAACCTGAAACAGCTAAGGCTCCTGTAGCCTTTCTCTGTGGGGACACCCAGATTAGTGAAAATATGTTGTATTTGGGATTTGGAGTGTGGCTGAATGAATATGTTTGGGTTCATAGTGTGATTTCTTTGAGGGTTAGCCTAGGCACATGTAAACAAAAAAGCAATAAATCATAAAATATTTCATTTTCTATTATTTTTAAAGATGTTAATGATTATGGCATTCCTGCATGAGATCTCATAAGACTTTGCAATCTTGCAAGATTTCCACAGTTTTAAGATTATTTTGCTGGCAAACAATATCTTGGAGATGTGTCAAGCACTGTAGAAGTTTTTGCCAGCTCCTGGCCTTTGCTGTTACTTCCTGAGAGCATGCTGTAATGAAGAATTAGTAAAACCAAGCAAAATGTAACTTATAGAATACTGAGCACAATTAATCTGATTTAACCCATAGACATTCCATTAGATAAGGACTTTTTCAGGTTGTACCTGAATCCCTAGTTATTCTGGAAGCAGAATGTGACTGCTGCAAGAGAAACAGTATTTCTCTGGCAAGAAACAAAGTCTCTTGCAAAGCTGCAAAGACCCCAGCCTTGATAGCTCAAAGCACAACATTTGCATATATGGGAAAATGATTGATCTAGCAAGAATTTTATACAATTCTGACCTGCTGCTGGGAAAATAAATCCATAAATAAATAAACAGTGAGTAAGAGAGAGACAGAGCTTAACACAGATTTATACTGTAATATTTTTAGTCCCACTATATTAGCAACATAAGGCCTAGACCAGGGGTGTCCACTTTAAGATGTGTTGACTTCAACTTCAAGAATTCCTCAGCCAGCATAGCATATCATATCTGGCTGAGGAATTTTGGGAGCTGAAGTCCACACATCTCAAAGTTGCCAAGGTTGGACACTACTAGCCTAGAGAAATAAGGAGTGCCTATGAGCACTTTAAAAGTTTGGAACTTAAGAATATCTATCTATCTATCTATCTGTCTGTCTGTCTGTCTGTCTATCAGTCATCTATCCAACCATCCATCCATCCATTCATCCATCTGTCATCTATCTATCTATCTATCTATCTATCTATCTATCTATCTATCTATCTATCATCTATCTATATCTACTGTTATGTGATTCTATGGTCATCACTATTTGGTTCTTTCAACAGTTTCCCTGCCCAATCTATGGGAATTCTGGAATTAAGGAAATTCAAAGAGTTGACATATTCAAAAAACAGAGATATGTATTTGAACTAAACCTATAAAGAGACCTAACCCTGCTTCTGTATTTTTAAGAAGTTTACAAGATATCACAGTAGAATGCTGAAGTCCCTCATATGATCTCCATTCAAAGAGATTTAGATCTGAAAGAACTTAGCTGAAAATGCTGACATTTTCTCAAATTTGTGGACAAGGGGTTAAACAACCAGAGTCTGAAAGAATGCAGGATTTATATCTAAGTAAAAGTACTTAAATAAGGGTTGTTGACTTTTACATAAAAGCATATTTACTTAGATGTAAATCCCATGCCTTCAATACTATTTAACTCCATATAACAATCTGTGTGAGGATTGCCTTTTTCTTTAAATGATGAAAGGCACATTAAAGCTGATTATTCTTATTTCAAATGTAAAATACAGTCTTGGCAGGCTTGTCTTTCTGCTTCTTGAGTGAAAATCTTTCAGCATAGAATATTTGGAAAATTATGTCAGTGGAAACTTTTTTCTGTAAAGCTTGTGTTGGAAAAGCAGTTGTTAGTTGGGAAATAATAAGCAGTCATGAGTATCTGCATGATAAAGTCACAAAACCACTTTGCTTCTTTTTGTTGTACTTATGTATCAAAGGTCTAACTTGCACTGTGACATGTTTCATCAGGTTGATTCAATATTTTCTTCTTAGAAATACCTCATTCTTCAGTGAACACTGTATCCAGATCATTATTTTTCCACAACTCTGTGACTTATTGATTCAAAAAAAGAAAGAAAGAAAAGAAGGAAGAAAAAAAGAAAGAAAACCAAAATATAGCAACAAACCATACAAATTCAAGTTCACCCCAACGTTCCTTTCACATAACGCCTAATTTTTAGATTCTCAGATTTTTAAAAAAGCAATAACCTTAGCCTCAATCTCTTCTACAAGTGAAGTAATTCTTCCATTATCAGAACTTTAGTTTAAATATTTTAATAAATGAAATTGGAAAATAAACTTTGAAATGACCATGCATTTACTTCTCCACATAGTTATCACCATATACACTTCTGCCAGTTATGGAAAAGCTTGTTAAAGCCATCATTTCCATGTTCAACTAGGTCCTAACAGTCTTTTCTAACTCTTCATTTGAATTGAACAGATGCCCATGAAGATATTCTTTCAATTTTTGGAAAAGATGGAAATGGTCTTTACTTGGTGCCAAATCTGGCCTGTATGGCAGATGGTGTAAGATAGTATGATCTAACTTTGCAAATAACAGCAATAACAATAATAATTCATTAAATGTATATGCTGCCTGAAACTCAGTAATTCTGGGCAGTTTGCCTCTTGGATTGCTGGTGAGGCTTAGCATTATCATCTTGCAGTACAATTTATTTCTTGTCTTTTGAATTCTGCTTAATAGTTGTTTCAAAGTTTTGATTATTGCACAGATGTTGATAGTGGTACCAAGTTCAAAGAAATCCATATGAATAATACCATCTGCAAAAACAATTTTCCTGATTTTTTTCACTCCAGGTAAAGCTTTGTGATGGTATTTCATGAACCAATGCTTTGTTTCTGGGTCATGAATGAGCTTGTGTTTCCTCAGTTGTCACAATGCTGTAAAGAAATTACCTTCATTCTTGTAGTGTGACAATGACTGAAGCTTTGATCTCTGCCATGAGTATACAAGAAACTCATCTTGCACAACCTTCCCATATTGAAGAACATCAATAATGTGACCCACACTTTCCTGTGAAATGCCAAGCATAAGAGCAATTTCTCTTTGAGAAGTCCACCAATTGTCCTTACAGTTCATCAAATCTTCTCATGTGAAACTCATTGGTTGCTATCACAGGTTATCTATTTCATTCTTGATCACACAAATCAATTCTTTACAGTTCATTGTGTGAAGGTGTGTGTGTTTTGTGTGTGTATGTCTTATCTCAACAACATGCAGTTGTCAGATCAACACAGTCATCATCATAAACAACTTGTACTTGGTAGTAAATTTTGACTGAAGGGACTCCTTCAGCAGTAGAAAGAAACTGATCACAGTGCATTGCTTAAAGTGCACTGATGACAATTCATTGCAGGTTGCATTTCACAAACAATGCCAGCACAACCTTTTCTCACAGCATCTTCCTGCTGACTAAAGTGAAAGAACAGATGCTAAGAACATGTAAGAGCTTGCAGCACATTGGTGCTGCCACCTCTTAGCAATTATAACATTGGAGGCATTACTTTTCATTTGATCCTCATTAAAAAAATCTCTTTTTAGTTTTCAGTACACTCACATGCATAAATACTCAGTAGTGGTGGAAATAAAAATATAGAACTGTTCAAATTCTGGATCATGACATAAGAAGATTTTCTATAGGAAAAAAAGAGAGAGAAAATTATTTATTTATCAAAATATAAGACTCTAGACAGGCTGGAAGATAATACCAGCTTCTCCTACTTTAGGGGCAATTGTGCTGCAAAGAAGATCATACACCTTATAGTTATTTAGCTTGTATAGAACAAAAAGAAATGGAGAGAGGAATAGTAGGCTTAAACACATATCAAGTCAAAATAAATAATAAAAAAAAATAAAACAAAAATTAAAAGTACTACATATGTGGTATTTCTCACTAAACATAAATTTATCTGTCTTTTCAGAGACTTCTGTTTCCTGAAACCAATTACTTGTCAATTATTCCTTGATTTCCCCTACCCCTCATCACTTGAAGGAGATGGAGAGAAATGAAATATTCTTCTGCCCTCTTTTTAAAAAAGACAAACATTTTTTTCTATCCAACAGTAAAGGAAGGGAAGAGTGCAACCTTTCCACCTTCTTGATCCCAAGTGATGCCTCAGTTAGCCAATTGTGGCTGTCTATCAATGAAAGTGGGTTGTGGACTAGTCTGTAGATAGGGATGTCCAGCCTTGGCAATCTTAAGCCTGTGGATTTCAACTCCTGGCTGTGCTGGCTGAGGAATTCTGGGAGTTGAAGTCCATATATCTTAAAGTTGCCAAGGTTGGACACATTGACCTTTTGACAATCTAAGCATATGTTGATAGGGTTGCCTTTATCTATGTATGTGTTGATTAACTCTAAAAAAAGTCTTCTTACACAGGATTTGCCTGAACAGAATTCAGTTTTGGCAGAGCCTCCATGTGCTTAATATTTTTTCTTTATTACCATTTCTACTAAATTGAAAGATGGTGCAGGCCATCTAGTGTAGTCTTTCAAGATGTCCTTGAACATCTCTTGAGACCTCAGTTCCATCCCTTGATAAATCTAAGTCATAAAGTGATAGATTTGGTTTTATGGTGTTGTGTGTTGCATGAATGGAGCCAAACGTAGTGTATTCAATAAGCCACAATGAAACAAACCATACTTAAGCATGCTGCATCAATTTAGTCTGTAAGTCTGCATAAGGATCAAATAATGCTATTATTTAGTATACTTCGTTTTGTCAAATCCTAGAAATAATGGGGCCTTGATAGAATTTCTCAGAGGTACTTCAGGTTCAACAAATCTTTCTCTGCTAATTTGAATTCAGCTTCTGGCAATTTCAGAACATCTATTTTTAAAAGAAATACAAAAACATAGTGAAGTATTTATCCCATATTAAAAGAGCCAGCTGCCTGTAAAATGTTTGCATTATAAACACTCATGGCTCATTCTCCTGGGTTTGGAAAGGGAGGTAGCAGAAATCATCAGAATATGATGTTTTATTCTGCATTCTTTTCAATCTGCAAATGAGAAATGTCTAAAGAGATTTATAGATTTGTTTAAAACATGTACTACAAGACTCTTGGAATGATTTGCCCCCATAGAACTATTTTTCTACTTTGGCTAGTTTTCTAATGATGAAAATGGGAGTGGGGGAAAGAGATTAGTTTGAGCTGAGGAAAGTATCTATTCTAACCAATAAAGTGATAAGTCTTGCTAGTGTTAGAACCACTTTATGAAAACCAGTGATTTGGCCAGATTTGGAGCCGGGATATGAGATGTGCGTGGGTTCCAGGCTTACTATCCCACTGCCTAGAATTTGTCACCACATCCCTGTAGTATTTAATTCCAACCAGTGGGATGGGAACCCCAGCAGTTTTCTTTTGCACTCTAATTTTTCCAGCCCTCTGCAGTGGTGGGATGAGCATATGTGAAATCATCGTGTGAAAATTGTATTCAGACTTAAAATAGAATGTTTCTTCCAGCATGCTGATAGAAGAGATGGCAAAGGCAGTGCTCCTTTCAAAGCCAGTGGATAAGCAGTGAATTTAACATTAAGGACTGAGGCATTATTATTCCCCAACTAGATATTACTTTGTCTTTATAATGCTGCATATTGATAGAAGGAACCTCTGACATTTCCATGCCCTGCTGGAGTTCTTTCCATCTCTTCCTCATTATTTGGCTGTAAAAATGTTGGAGACAACTGTCTTGAGTCTTATGTAGAAATTCCTAGGTGAAAATTGCCAGTCTGGGGAGATTCCTGTACTATAGGTGGAAGCCAATAAAGTAGTTGAACCTTGAAAGTGTGGGTCTGCTTGTTTGTGCCTGACAAAAAATATCAATTTTCTAATTCATGTCTAAATTTTCCCCTGGAATGGAACATTGTGGAAGGCTCAGGGTAATCTGAATCCAACATTTCTTTCCTCCACCCATTCCATAACTCTGATCCTTATCTTTTCCCTTCTTCTAATATCAGTGCCCCAATATTAGGTAAATAAAAGAGAATGGATGATTCCACCATAGTTAGAGTGAGGGACTTCATTTTAGATTTTGCTTTCTAGAATCAGAGTTATCCCTCTAGACTTGCTGGGAGAAATGCAACCAATTTATGGGTCTAGGACAGTCTTCTAAAGGACATTATACTGCAACTTAATTTTATTTCAAAGTGAGACCCCAATGTTGAATCTTTATAGTACCTTGGAGAGAAAAATATGAATACCCAGGTTCAGCAATTTCTTAAATGCTCTCTTAAAACAGGATTGGCTGGAATTTCCCCAGGGTTTTAGACATGTGGTGACCAATTTATGCTGCTTCTATTGTAATAGTGCTTTCTTGCTATGATGACCTGTTTGGAATATAATTCAAAAGCTTAATTGTTAATTGTTTCTTTCTACCATTTCAGCTGTTTTCTGCAGCAGTCAGATCATGCATTTGAAGTCCCTTTTATTTTAATTTATCTTAGGTTAATTCCTGTGGTTCCTACTTATTTCTGCCTCATATGAACTCATGGAATAAAATGAATATGGGAAGGGGAGGCATGAGAGAACAAGGAGCTTTTTACTGCCAATGTATGTCATTTTTATTAACTTCTACATATTTCTCCTTTCTAACTAGGATAAGGAAGGATGATGATGGTAATCAGCCTCCTGCAACCTGGAGCCATCCATACTTAAAAGCCCACTGGGACTTCGAATCTTACTATCCCCAGACATGATCATCAAGAGATCTGAGGGGCTTCAGATTTGGGAATACTGTTCATGTACAATGTATTACACATTATCTTATGTAAGGAAGATTCTATTAAGACAGAAACTAATGTGGACAACAAAATTCATATTGACTTCCACCTATCAGGAGATCTCCTCACCAAATAAGTTTATGCATTACTCCTGCAAAAGCAGATTTTTGCTAGCTATACAGAACTCTGAAATACAATTCACACTTTATGCAGTGTCTGTTTTCTTAAAAAAAAAACTTTTTAAAATTTGAATAAGAATAGTAATTGTAAAAATTTGATGAATTTATACATTGCCTCAGAAGGAGGACATACTTTAAAACACACTGAACATTGAGAATATCCATATCCACATACATATTTGTCAAAGGCCTTCTATATTATTCCACCTTTTGGATAGTTTTAGAGTTTCATGTGCATCATGTGTGTTTCTGTGTATGTGCATGAGATACAAGCAAAGAGTGAAAAAAAAGAGAGATGGAAGATCAAAGAGGAATGAAACCAGGAGAAGAACAATAGAAGTTAGCAGAGAGAAATAAGAGAGCAGCAGAACTGTAGGATGGTAGAAGGTCATCTGAACTTTACAGATCCTATTATCAAGCAGATAGTAAACATGAATAGGAGGACATTAGCACAGGTTCATTTTGGGCACCACTTGCAACTATTTCTGAATCAGGAAGCCTTATTCATGGTCAATTATGCTTTGGTCAACTCCCAGTTGGATTATTCTAAATGGGGCTGCCCTTGAACATTTGAAATCTTTAGCTGATTCAGCAGCAGAGACATTTTGTGTGTTCCATGTGACACCTGTGCTCCATGACATCTACTGGCTCCCAGTGGGCTTTTAAGTGCAATTCAGGATGCTGGCTGTCACTTCACCAGCAGAACCATTATATTCCTGGAGTTCTGTCTTGTTTACCACTGCATTTGCTCTGTAGAACAGCATTCTTCT
>JANHZU010004268.1:300877-313469 GCA_032468055.1 Acrochordus granulatus
TTACTTCTCATATTTTTATAGGTGGGAGACACTCTTCGTCTGGCTCCTCTGATGAGACCTGTCCAGTATGGTTGAACTTCTGACAGAGCTCTCATCTTTTTCAGAGTACACAAGCCCCCCAACCACAGCAAGGTGGTGCCTCACTGGGGGAGCATTGGGAGTTACCATCCCTTAAATGCATGGTACACAGAACTCTATATGAGTTTATATTTTCATTTATTGATTCAGTATTGTGCAGAATTAAGCAAGCATTTATTTTAGTCACTGAAAGTCATACTTGGATTCTATTTTGTTCTGCCTTGTCCTTGATGAGTCATGTGGGCATAGCAGGATGATCTTTCTCATCTTCACTCCAATTAATCTTGAGAAACAAATATTCCTTAACTTTAAGATGGTCTCATCACCACCTGGTATATGCAAAGCCTCCTTTGCCTTCATGGTCTCATTCTTGGCAGAAATCCTCAAACTGGAACCTTCACGGTCTCGTTCTTGGAAGTAGAGCAAGGCATTCCAAGATAAGATAGGCATCCTTTGTAAAATCTAGTGAATGAGATCATTGAAAAGAAGATGTGCTTAATTATAGTTCAGAACTTCTATAACCTACTCAACATCCCCATGAAATGGAACTTCATCTCAAAAGGTATTGCATGTTTACTGGCTGTGGAGGAATTCACCTGCCGTATTTCTTTGAGCCTCCTGACTGGCAGAAAGGCATAAGGTCCTTTTTTGTCTTATCATATTTCTAAATATTCTTTGTTTGCTGTCCGTCATAATGTTGTGATGTTGTTCAATTTTTTTGAATATGAATTTTTGCGCCTTGGAATATAGCTTTAAGTTCTCATATTGTGTGGTTGTTGGTTCCAAATCCAAAAGAATCTGCGACCAACTCTGCTGGTTGGGTACTGAGCAAAACAGAGCACTAGATGGCTGCTTAGAGTTATGGTAAAGTTTAGCTGTTTGCTGCCATCTAATGGTTAACTGGAAGTTTGCAGCATTAATGAGATGGCATAAGTGTCCTTAAAAATAAACATGAGTTTACCTGTGACATAACTATAAGCCTGTAAAAGATAATTCTCTCTTTAATATTTGGCTGTTACTGCTGTTGCTTTTCCAGCCAAAATGGACTATTGAAAGAACTGAGAGATTTCAGGGGAAAAAAGCACTTTTACATGTGACAAGTTATGTATTTAAGTTCTAGTGGTCAAGTGTATAAATAGCAAGGTCTAGGAGGAGGGTCTCCTCTGCTATTGTACCCACCCTATGGAATATTCTTCCCCTGGAGGTTAGACAAACCCCCACTTTATTGGTCTTCTGAAAAGAGGTAAAAGCCTGGCTCTGTAGCTTCATGTGGGGAACCCAGAAGAGCATGCAGCCATGGGGTTGGCTGGTCCCCTGAAATCCTCCCTTTTACCTTTAAATTGCCTTTTAACCAATTGTTAACACTTCTAATTGTTCTTGCCTCCTTTCTAAAATAATTTCTATAATTTTTATTTCAGAATTTTTACTTGTTAGCATATTATATTTTAATCTTATTGTACGCTGCCCAGGGTTCCTTTCTGAGGGAGATGGTTGGTCTAAAAATGCAATCAGTCAATCAATCAATCAGTAAACTAGGCAACAGTATGCTAAAATAGAATTCTTCCATTTGGGATTATTATGCTGATTTTCCCTTGTAAGCACACATGACTGCATCATCATCATGCAGATATCACGGCTTACTTACTTATGTCACACATTTGTATTGTAACAGCAGGATCTGCATGATGACATAATCAAACATATATCATTGTGTCACAATGAGTTATTGTAGACTCTTGTGCTCGATCAAATATTTAAATGTATAGTTTTTCCCTGGTTGCCTAATCAGCCAGAGAACCCATGTTCTTAGATGAATAAAAATATAATCATTCAAAGGATACCTTTATGGATTACTTGGTTGAGTAGTAACAAAGAAATCAGCTTGTTGTTTTCTTGGTCTGGTTCATGCACAATGTTTATCTAGTATTGTGTGTTTGTTTTGGGCTTAGAGTGCTGTCTGACCTAGTGCCTGTGATTTGTCAACTATCCAGGGTTGGCAAACTCCATAAGTAACACTGTCAGAAGGGAAGAACTATAGAATAGACAGGGCAGGGATTTGGAGGTAATTCAGGAAGGAGATTTGTTTTTGTTTATGAAAGTTGGTTCCTTGCCTCAAAATGGCAAGAAACTATGGCATTTAAGATAACCTAAGACTGATAAAAATGGGATGTGGCTATGTAGGAGGTCTAACTGTCTGTTGTATGCCACTACATGTTGTGCAAATCCAGACAACTGAGATTTATTTTAAAAAGTCATAATTACACAAATGATGAATCAGTATCTACACAATATCTATGAGTACTGTTAATATATTATGAATACACAATACCTATGAATCAGCCCCTTGTGTTAGCAGAATTGTGAAGGAAATTAATTTTAATCTAAATGGTAAAGGAGGTACATATATCTTCTTAAATTAATTAATGGAGTGGAAACTTTAATAGATTAGCTGTTACTCCCCTGAACTCATTGGAATCATTCTCGTTTATAACAGCTTCTCAAGCCTGCTATTCCTTTCTCCTAAAAGGATTACTGAGTTGAACTTATCTGTAGAATATCCAATGAAGTGTACAAGGGACAACTAAATGTGAAACACAAAAGAGTATTTTGGTAAAAGAATGGCTAGATTCCTCCTCAACAGTGGTACTCTAAGGTGTATTTTGGTGCCGATATGACCTGCATATTCTCATCTCCGGTTTACATCATTGCGGTCAGGGATGTCCCATGGTCCAGTTGAAAAAGTCAAGATGACAGCTGAGCAGGTGGAGCTTCAATTGCAGTATCATACATGCCTTGATTTTTTTTACCAGACCCTTTGGACTCACTTGATTGTACTTTTTCTCTCCTGATTAAACAAAATAAGCTTCGAGCTAAAATGAAGGGAACAGCAAATATTATAAGCACTGTCCATATCTAGGTAATAATTAAAAAATGTGTTGGCAAATCTTAATTTCCAGGTTTAGGCTGAATTGGAGCTGATTCTTGACCTTTCAGCAGCCACACACTAATGCAATCCTTCTCTTTTTTCTCTTACCTATTTATTTGCTTTCAGATTGCAGTACATTGTCTGAAGAATCAGCGTGAGATATTTAAATTCCATCACCATGTTTGGATGACAGTGACTGTAATGAGAATCGGGCACAACATGAATATATTGTGATGACAAGCACTGTGAATGCAAGACTGTGAAACTGACACCCATTCTAAGCTTATTCTTTGGCATTAAAAAAAAAGAAGTGTTAAATCTTAGAAGCTGATTCCTTGAGATTTGCCTGCTACCTCCCCTGGTGCCAGATTTACAAAAAGTATTTATACATTCCATCTCAGATTTAAAAAAATCAGTGAAAGCTCTCTGGCAGCTTTAAAAAACTTAAAGGTTAGCCTTTATGCTAGTTAGCATATCTATTCATGTCTCTATCATTTCATTGAATTACTCAGCTGAGCATGCATACCAAAGCCAAGGAAGGAAGGAAGGAAGGGAGGGAGGGAGTGAAGGAGGGAGGGAGGGAAGGAGGGAGACTGGCAGCATTAATATTTCATTAATCCAACCAGCTTTTTTTTTTAAAAAAAACTGTGTTAGAAGTCTCTTCAAAAGTGAATCCTGATCACTCCTAAATTATATTGGAATCATAATTTACCCTTGCCCAAGAAGATGAAAGTTCCCACAAATGGTTAGCCAGAATAATATTTTGTGGGTGTTCATCTCCTTTTACACTTGTTCCATGTTTCTGTGGGAATATCCCAAGGGAGGACTTGCCATGAAAATGTTTTTTTAACAATTTTTTATATTTGAATTTCACAAGCTCCTTCAGGCCATAAAGAACCTTCAATGTAAGTTTAATCCTCTGCTACAAAATAAATCGGATTTAGGGAGGGAAAGGTTGGAACAGATTCTAGATGCCAATTATGGAATTAACAAGGATATAGCAATCTTCTTGCCTTCTTCAGATGGATGAAAAGCAATGCTTTTCTCAGGCTAGCCTATTTTAAGAGGAGATGTATTTACATGTAGAGACACACACACACAATTAAACCTCCCCACTGAAAAAACTGAGGCTATTAAAATATTTTAGAATTAACTTTTTTTCCACGGGAAACAAGTTGTGATGCAGCTGTTGCCTCACAAAAAATTGAGTGGAGGCAGTATTTATAAAGGATCAAAATGCAAGCTTTAGTAATTAAGAAGGGTTAGAGGAGTACTCCAATGAAGTGCACTTATTTGAGAAAATGATACTGTGGGGCTAAACCATTCATCTTGTAACTCCCTTACCAAACATTCTCCATGGGCATCCTACAGAGAAGGAAGTCCAGTCCCACTGTTCTCCTTGGCTTTCATGTTCCACCCCCTTTATCTGCAATAAATATGGTGAAATTCATATTAATTCATATTAATTGTGCCAACAATCGAAGAAAGTGCTGTTGAAAGGTATTGGGATCAAACCAAAGGATATAGGGTTGGATAATATTTTTCTTGGATGCATGTGTACATTTTGTGATGATAATACTTTACATCTGTATGGATGGCTATTTTAGATAGATTCTGCCTACCCAAGCAATGAAGAGAACATGCTGCAAAGAGGTAAAATGTCCTACTATTGAGAAATATAACAAGAGAGAGCTCAAAAACAGGTATCCTCTGTGGGAACTCCCTGCTTATATACCCCCTGAGGAGAGGGTGGCTCCCATACTAATTCCTCCTGGACCCTGCTAATCAAAACTTAATTGGTCCAGAAGGATTCTAGGATCTGATTGCTAACGAGTCATCAATGTCATGCAAGATTTGTAGAATTTATCGCATTTATATTTATTTACTGTTCTGAGATTGTTGCTCTTTTTACCCTGTTTACAGTTTTTTTAAAGACTGATGTGCTCTTAAAAAGGTAAAGTTTTCCCCTGCCAGTCATGGCTGACTTTAGGGGCAGTGCTTATCCCCATTTTCTAGCTGAAGAGCAGCATTGCCCGAAGACATTTCCATGGCCAGCATGAATATATGCTGAAGCACACAGACACTGTTACTTCCCACCAAAGGTGGTACTTATTTGTCTTCTTGCATTTTTACATGCTTTCAAACTGCTAGGATGGCAGGTGTGGGGCAAGTAATGGGAACTCACCTTGTTGTATGGTGGCTCTTGGGTCTTGAACTCTAGTCACCGACCTTTCAGCTGACAAGCCTAGCATTTTAACCACTCAAGCCACCATGAGTGGTTAAGTGGTCTTAATATTGTATAAATAAAAATAAATAATATAGCAACATCAGAACATTCTTTCTTTAATTTTTATAGGTAAAACTTTCCTCATTTACATTCTTCTACCCACCTGTGGGCTGGGTCTCAAAAAGCCAAGATGGCGGCTATGGCAATGCAATAGAAGCCCCATTCATTGGTGAGTTTGTATGTGCACAGTGCATGTAAAATTGTGCAGTTGCAACTGCCATCTTGGCTTTTTAACCCATCCCTTCAGATACCCTTGAGTATGAGAAATGAGATGTGGAAGTATGTAGTATGGGGAAATTTATATTTTCATGAATTAATAATTCTGACTCCATAGAAAGCAACTTCCTACATTCTAAAATCAAATACATATTTTTAAATAAATGCTAAAGACAGGCCACTGTGACAATTCTGTGTAGTTATGGTTAATCTTTTTAAAAGTGATATACTGTAAGCAGTTTTTGGGCTCTAAGTAATGTGTCATTTGGCTAAATAGGAATTTATGTTACAGTTTTTCTCACCATTTCACTTTCTTCAAAAGCCTGGCTGTATTTGTATGGGAGTGAAAGCATCACCCAAGCCCATCGTATCTTAACTGCTGCCACCCACTGATCCTTAATTATATCTGGAAGAGAAGCAATCTTGGATACAGCATCTTCAGAACAGGCCATTCTGATAGCCTGGAACACCCAGTGATCAGGGCAATCTGGTCTCCGGCTCTAATTTTAAATATCATAATCTTTTTAAGAAACTAAGCCATCTAGGCAGTCACTTGCAACAACTGTGGAACACAAATCAATGCTTCTCAGACAGAACTCTTACCCAATCAAATATTTTGCTTCAGAGAACGTAAATTTTTAAAAAATTAAAGGAAGCACAACAAATGAGAAATGTTTCTACACAGATGGTCAAATGTATAGATAAGGAAGAGTTTTTATCCTTCTCAACGAAGAGGAATAAATATGAAATCATGGTTGGAATGCTGGATTAGGACAAATAAGATAAAGTAAGAACTTTTTAAAATCAAGCGACTTCTGTGACTCTATGGACACATTCATATAAATTTCTTGGCAACAATTAAAATAGAAGTGGTTCGCTATTGTAGCCTCCTGGGATATATTTTTGACTTCCCAGAAAAGCCTATAATGTTATCTAGTTTTGTTCCACCCAAGTAATAGCCAGGTTTAACTTTTTTAATTTTTTAAAATCAGCTAAGTTGACGAGTGTTCCCATTTTGTTAGGCAGGATGAGGAAGACTTAAATTTAAATCCTCTATCAGGGGCACAAAGCTCACTAAATGAAGTTCTGTTTGAGAACCTCATGACCCCAGAAGAATATGACCTGATAAATGTGTCTTGAATTCCTTGGAGGAGAAGTAGGACATACTCTTTGTAAAATAACTATTAACTTTCCATAAGTAAGAATGAAAAGAACATTATTATAGCATCATTATATAGTGTTTATATATACCCCTTTAAATGAATGGTTTGATAGAATTTGGCATTTTGTTGTCAGAATAGGAACTAGATTCCATATTTGTTTGACTCTGTACATTGAAAAAAAAATCTCTACACCCATCTTCATTACAAGTCCATGTGTTACTTGCACTAACTTGTTTCTTGTGCTTGTCGCAAGCCAATGATGACAAGCCACTATGAAAGCCTATATTGTGAATTTTGGAGGCGCAACTTGGATACTCTGCCCGATATCAGTCGGCTTGCTGTGCCACACCATATGTATATGCATGATTTCTTTTAGCAAGATGCGGCAAAATAAATTACAAGAATCAGGATGTCTGGTCTTATGAATATTTAAAGAAAGTTTTGTTCTGGCATCAATGGAAATACCTTTGGAACAAAAGGGAATGGTGTTGCATCTGTTAAAAAAAAGTTCAATGTTATTTTTATTGAAACAGCTTTCCTTGACTTTTTTGCCTTTAAAATGGTTTGTGTTTGATTAAAATAGATAAGTATTTGATTAAAAATGTGGATCTATGAGGTATTAAGTTATGTTTGATCAGGCCTAACTGCAGATGGTTTGCGTAGATTGGCCTAACAAGGTGATCTAAGAACATGCCCATAAATATTTGTCACAAATCCAAATGCTAGTCTTGGCAATACAGTATTTTTTTCAGAAATCACAAGAATCAGTTCACATGGATAATGAAGACCCCTTGATTTTTAGGATCTACTCAAAGAATTAGTGATATTTTTGTCAACTACAGCTAGAATATCCATAAAAATAAATTTAAAAATATTTTTTAAAAAGACCCCTTGACTTTGTTTTGAGTATAACCCCAACACCATATTCCTATGAAAACAATTAATAATTTCAGTCTGATTTTTTTTTGTATAATTTATATGTTGAAATGAAATCCAGATCTTACACGGATGCCTGGAGTTGGAGGTTAAATTTTAGGTCCATAATCTGGGAGTATCCTTTGTTCTCAGCAGTCATTGGATTCAGTATTGTAGTTATGGAAAGGAACAATTTTTCAGTTCTTTTGATGGTCAGATTTGATGACAATAATCCCTACTTAGATTCAATTTCATCTTTACTAGTATAACATCAACAGTGTCTGCAATCCCTTTGCAAAAAATCCATGGTTCAGAGGAATCTGCTGAATCTGCTCTGGAATGGATTAACATTAAAAAGTCACTTGTAAGCCAGGATACCTGGTTACATAAGATTGCATTTATGTAATTCTTCTAACAGGAGGAGAGAAGTCTGAGTGAAAGAGAACTTTACCTTTTAAAATTGTGGGTGCAAAAGGCTTCCCACATCGAAAAGGTCAGGAGACATCTGTGCTCCCAGACGGGTATATTTGAAAAGGAATTGGATTGTTCTGTGGTCTTCTGGATATGGAAATAAATCATGCAAAAGAATGTCACAGGAGGAGGAAGGACGGAGAGCAAATGGCTAGTAGCTCCTATTAACAGAAAGGCTGTAGTTATTTCCTTAGCCACAGTTTGAAGGGTCATGTCCTGTGTGTGTCGCCAGGGACTTAAATACAGCCTCTGTCACAAAATCTCCTTGCTGTTCTCTGTTCAGAAAAACAGAAGCTGGGGTTTCAATATATTTCAATATATTTTATGGTTTACTTGAGATCTATATGAGGTTTGTATACTCTTGAAAATGCTGAATAAGTTGTGGCTGCTACAGATATGGGATTGCAATGGAAGCCACATATCTGTATCCCGGAAGATGTAGGGATATTGAAGAGAGAAGAGCAAAGATCTGAATGAAAATTATAGCCCTAGAGACACCAAAAAGGAACCCTACCAGAAAGGAGTTTCTTAGTGCAAATAGGGTTGTAAGTATCTGGTCCCCAAATGCTCACATAGGGCTAACTATTCTCATCCAGTTCCCAGGAGGCATAGAGAGGTTTCAGTTATTATGTTGTGGATTCAGTCTGATAATGGAGCACAACACTGGGGAGAGGAATCAAACTTTATTTCAATGATTGTTGCTTTACAAGTAGTCCTCAACTTATGGCCACAATTACAATGAGAATTTCCATTGCTAAACAAGGCAGTTGTTAAATGAGTCATGACTAATTTTACAATCTTTTTGCCATGGTCATTAAGCAATCACTGCAATTAAGTGAATCACGCAATCCTGAAGTGAATCTGGCTTCACTTGTTGACTTTGCTTGTCAGAAGCTGGCTGGAAAGATTTCAAGTGACGATCACATGACCCTGAGATGTTGCGACCATCATAAATACATGCCTATTGCCAAGGACCCAGATTTTGATTACATGATCATGAGGATGCTGTGATGGTCATAATCTGTCCTTTTATCTTTATTAAGAAAAGTGTTTCATTGGCTGGAGCTGCTACCCATTTCTTAGTTTCTCAAGCATTTGACCAAAGAAAGACATTCTTACTCTTTTTTTAGACATACGATCAAAGCAAAGTCCACATTGTTTTTTTTTCCTGGTTAAATCACCATCCTACTTTCCCCTTGAAAAATTACTTTGGAACTCACAACATCAAAAAAGAAATATCATGGAATCTGATATGATCACTTTGGTGGCCTATGAATGTATACTAGCTGATCCTGGTGCCATTGATTTAGAGCTACAAGCAGACTTTCCAGCTCTACCCAGAAAAAGCCACTCTGTTCATCTTCTCCAACCAGCTAGATATCTCAGTCATATAACTATCCCAAAATTCACAAGGGCCTTATCCTTAGCCAGATTCAATGGCTTCCCAACAGCTGTTACTGAAGGAAGATATCATAAAATCCCCTTCAAACAGAGACTGTGTCCATGTGATAGAGGAATAACTGAACTGATGGAACATGTTATTCTCTATTGCCCTGTCTATGCTGGTGCACACCAAGAATTATTATTTCCACTCTTTACTAAATATCCTGGTCATTATGATCTGTTTTATTGCAAGATGCTTTTATCAGATCAAACTGATTTTATTTCCCTGACCCATAGCCAAGTACTGTACCATCTGCACTGTCTGCCATAGTGTTAACTCTAACCATTTTTAGATATTTTAGAATAACTATATTTTTATAATCTTAATTAACTGTAATACTTCTGTTTTATTTGCTGGCCTATGACTGAATAAAGATTTGATTGATTATTGATTGATATTTACTGTATTAAAATTACTGTATTTACTGTATGGAATCTCAATCCATTATCTTCCAATTGGGATATAAAACTTTATTATAAAATCCTTAACGCTTGCTCTTGGAAATACATCATGTTGTTCCAAAAGTTTTACTTCAAGTAAGCAAGCATAGACCTGTAGTCTTTAGTTGTCATCCTATAGTTGTTACTTGGGATTCTGTCCTCATTAAATTCATTGGAATTCATTTCTGCATAAACATGGACAGAATTTTGCTGTTAGCTACAGAAACAGTAGTAAATCAAGTAATATCAAGATACAGGAAAGCCGAAGCATCAATATAAAAATGAATTTGTTCACACTATGACAACAATTAATCCTTTGTTTCTTCTCTTATTTTAGTCATGCCTTTTTTACCCCTCTGTGTTATCCATATTGGCATTTATGTTAGACCTGAATAGACTGATGTGTATAAAACCAGGGCCTGTACTGGGAATAACTTCCATCTCCTCAGTCTTCCTGATGCACCTCCTTGCTCATGAATTTGAGATTTTGCTTGATTTAGCAAAGGTAACACAACCAATCAACTGATCACACATTTGAATCCACATTCTTCTCTTGTCTAAATTTGCAGAAATCACTTAAGGAAAGTGATTTTTACAACCATGCTGTGAGTAAAAGAGCGTTTTTTGAGGGGGGTTGTGTTTCAGAAGCAAAGCTTTAGCCTTCGTATATTTGCTCTAAGCTTATATTCTTCATGTAACGCAAACAGTTCATTTGGTGGATGCTTGATTAATCCAAAGAGCAAGCTATTAGCAGAGTGAGAAGAAATAAAAATGAGCTGAGATTAAACTCAAAAACTGTTTCTTTACCTGTGACAATAGGACTATCATATCTGATATACAAAAATTCAGTTAACCAATAGATGGTAGGAAAGATTTAATATTTTATGTGCTATATCTCTCTACTGCTGTCTGGTGGTTACCTGAACATTTGCAGCTCAAACACAGTTATCCTGAAGTACTAGATTAAAAAAAAATCTATCTTATATTTTATACTTATCAATCATCACTGGTTAACCAATGAATTCATTAATATCTATGAACCAGAGTCATTGATTGAGAGGGGCGGCTATAGAGGTTGAATTAATGTATGAATCACAGAATCTCTGTCATAGTAACAGATATTTTACAGTTATTTCTTGATATCTGGATTTTCATTCTCTTTATCCCCCTCTCCTTTCTTTGCATTTTTAGTTTGTACTTTTTTTAATATTAGTGATTGTTTTGTTAAAAATAATAAAGATTATATCTTTAAAAAATCCTAAATTGCTGGATATTGTCCTTCTCTGGAAGTACACATAGATTTACATAAAAATAATATAAGGCTGAACTTAGGAAGTGAGACAGACGCTCCACCATGGTCTATTTCTCTATTCCTCATACCCTTATTACTTTATAAATAGCTCAAGGCGGTGAATATACATAATAATAATGTAGCCATTGAGCAAGGTGATTTTTCTGATTCTCATAAGTTCCATTTTCATCTTCCTTCACATTTCCTGGTCTTCCTCATTTCTCTATCTTCATAAGGAGTGGGAACATGCAGTGTCTATCAAGGTATGTTCAGAGCAAGAGTGAGATTGTCATCTTGCCCATCTGCATATTCCTCATCTGTCAACTAAATGATTGGCCTCTTGCCCAGTCACAGAAAATCCATTAGTGTAAACAACAAAAAAAGTTTCTCCGCATCCATAAGCTACAAGATAAATTGAATTTTAAAGTGAAAGTAACCAAATTGAGATTTCTATAACTGTATTCCTTTTCAATACATTTTATTAAAGGAAATTCTGGGGAAAGCATGGTTTCCCTCTGTTTTTCCAGTGAAGCTTGAACCGAAAACAATCCTTAGATCATAAACCCATTTCTTCCAGGATAGCATAACCTGTCTAGAGCCAAAGTTGGAATTTCTAAGAAGCCAGATGTTATCTGAATGAAGAGATACCCAGTTCAAGATAATCTCCTTGTAAATTAATAAAAACTGAACCCATGTTCCATTTTTGACAAGAAGCGACCTGGTTGGTTGGTCAATTTTTTATTCCTTTTCACACATTCAGTTCAGTTGTACACAGATGGGACTGTACTTCCCATACATTTACAACTGTGAGAAATGTGAGAAATTAAAAATTGATAAGAAATTAAGCACATTTAGCTGATCAGCCAAATTAATCCTCTACTTGTTCTCAACCAATCAAGAAAAGCAGCTTTAAACAAAGATTTGGAATAAGTAAGTGACACTTCACTGCATCAGTCTGTGAAATAAAATGGTGGAACAACATTGAATTCAGCTCACATGCAGCGACTGACATTTCTCAATTTAAGATGGCTTAACATGATAACAAAATGGAAGTCAGATCATGATAATGCCAGTTGAGTTCTGTAGTGGATGGTCTCACATTGAAACAATTGCTTATTTAATGCATGGAGGTCTTTCCCTCACCTATTTTACCCTTACACAAATTACTGGACAAGGTGGACTGTTACAACAAACCCAGAAGATTTATATATGTAAATTAAATTATTACAATTTACAATTTACAATTAAATTCTAACTGTTTGGGGGATGTAGCAACATTACAAAGCTCCTCAACTTCTATTAAGTTCATATAAAAGCATCAAAATGTACTCTTAAGGAATCAAATAAGGTTATACCTATTT
>JANHZU010004268.1:340906-359294 GCA_032468055.1 Acrochordus granulatus
CTTTTAGCCTTTTGTTGTTGTCCATGGGGTTTTCTTGGCAGGGATACTGGATTGGGCTGCCATTTCCTTCTCCAGTGGAGTCCTGTAGCTCATTTTCCACTAGATGTCCAGGATCCCCAACATTGTGCTTAATGACCTGTGGTGATTTGCTTAATGACCACAGCTGGAACTGATGTTGTAAGTCAGTACAATCACATGACATTTCATGACCACACCAATTAGTGATGGAGCTGCCAGTCTCAATTACAATCAGTAAGTGAGGACTACCTATCAGGGCAGTATATAATTTGTCAGCTAACGCTATTTAGTCTCTGTCACTGCATCTTCTGTGAATTGGAAGGAATTCCATAAAGTCTAATTTAAATAAATAAACACACATACATGCAGATATACATCCACATAACCATTGGCAGCTCTGCAGAGTGTTTAAAGCCATATAAAAACACTGACAAACCTGTTTTTCCTAAGCCTTTAGGTTGAAATGATAGGAACTGACTTTGCATTCTCTTCCATGTGAGTCTCTGCTATGTAAATTCCCAATGTTTTGCCATTGAAGTTCAGGAGTTCATCCAAGCTTCAGAGGCACTTTGAGCAGTCATGATCCTGGCTGAACTCACCATCTTCAGACCCAGTTTCTCCATTAGTATACCCACCCAACAGTAGATTATCTGGCAAAGAACACATTGACAAGGGGATAAGGACAGGAGTGGTGGATAACAAAGGAGCAATTTGAGAAATGGTTGAGATTGGATGTAGGAAGATTGTCAAATAGTGCCTTTTTTTCCCTTAAACAATAGACTCCCTAAGCTTCTTCTGATGGGTATTTTTCACTTGTGCAATTTCATGTCTGCATTTGGATTGCTGATAAAGGCACAGATGAAATGCATAGAGAGCCTGGCTAGGGTAATTATTGTGTATTTCTAGTTTACTTCACATTTTGATTCAATCAGAATCCCTAAATCTGACAACCTATAATCAAACAAAGGGAGTACTCTAGTAGGTAGGGATTAATGGAAGAGAACAGCTTAGACCAATATGAAAAGCCCATTTATGAATCTCTCAATAAGTAAGCCTTTTGTTTTGTCTAATTGCTGGTTTGAATATATCAGCCTCATCAATGGGATTAGGGTTAATAGATGTTTGGTCATGCGGAACATGCAGAGGAGGAATCTGATACACACACACAAAAATTGCACTTAATGAGCTTAGCAAATGTTTGCCATATTTTTAATGAACCCTGGGGCTGTCATTTAGAAATGCTTAGCAACTGCTTTTCCATCTTTGAAAATAGAGCAACAGAGGGACATTAACACTATGCACACAGTAAATAAAGCAAGCTATTTAAAGAGGCCGACCCAGGAGAAGAAGAGGGCAACATTTTCGATGAAGAAGCCCAGGACACATCCAGCTTGGTGTCTGTCAAATCAGAAGGCATCTTAAATTTCCTGGAAGCGGTCAGTGAAACTTTCTGAGGTATCCTGGGGTCTCTCTCTCTCTCACACAGCATTTAATGTTAAACCTCTTTATAACACGGTCTTCCATAATTATTCATCTTCCCCACCAGCCCAGCTCTTTTAGTTTTGTTTTCCTTCAAAAACTGACAGGAAGACTACAGAATGAACAAATGCTTTGGGTGAACAGTTCCTGAACGCCCATCCTTGCTTCTGGCTTTAAGCAGGCTTGCTTAAATCAGTGCTGCCACAGTGTCATGCTAGAAGGATCGATTGCAGAATGGATGTAATGATCCATCCATCAGCCTGCAGAACTTTTTAGCCAGAAACAGTGCAGTCTGAAGTAATGGGGAATTAGTGGAGCAAACAATGTGTTAGGCGGCTAGGGATATTTTTAACTGGACCTAACCGAATCAAGGTGGCCTCTGGGGTTGACTCGAAAATTGAAGATAACAGGCCATCCACAAGAGTTCAGGAGCAAACCCATGTTTTTTACAGCACTCCTTTGGCAATGAAACTGTGGCTTTGAGCTTTTCTATCAGCACACCACAGTTGTGAGGCATCAGCTCTTGATCACTTGGAAATGAATTTTTCAACTCTTGCTTTTTGCAAGCTCTTATTCCTGCTGGAATCAGCAGGCAGGCCCCTCTGTGTCATGTGAGTAATACATTTTAATCTGAAAAACTAGTAAAGAATAGTATAATTAGCCTAGGGAATTCACAGATGTCATCTGATGATAAAGCTGTAGGGTTGTTGTTTTCTCTTCTTTTTCTAGAAATTAATTTTGCAATACTCGTTTTCAAGTAATCCAATAATAACAAAAAATGGCTGTGTTTTGCTCCCCCTTATGCTAAGGCACATGTCAATTTTGTATATATGAGGGATTATGCTGGTTTAAGGGGCATGATGGTAAAATAAACAAGGACTTCCTCCCAGGATTCTTTCCCCTGAGAAATGTGGGCTTTTGACTACTTGCTTTTTTTGAGACTGCATATCTGGCACAGATAGATTAGGTTATATTTCTCTTGACCCATTTTTCATGAGATGTTCATGCTTCTGATGCTTGATGACAGATTATAATCTTTTTTTTTTCTTTGTCACTATTCATTGTGATTTCTCAGCACAGGTTTTCAAAGCCAAGGAAAGGAAATGTAGGTCATCTTACTTTTTAAGTGGAATAAAAGAACTGATAAGGTTCAATGCTTTGACCTCTAGGTTGAACCTATAAAAGGTGACTTGTGATAGAAGCAGTGTTTCTCAGTTTCAGCAGCTTTCTGATGTGTGGGCTTCAACTCCCAGAATTCCCTAGAATACTGCCTTGGGAATTCTGGGAGTTGAAGTCCATATATCTGAAAGTTGCGGAAATCGAGATATACTTCACTAGAGAATAGTTTCCTTTATAATGTATGATCAGATTGCAAAGTAGTCTCATGTTTCACTCTTTGGAGAAAAGTGTCCATATCTCAAATGACATTTGGATATTGTTGTTAGGTTTCTCAGTTTCAGAATCTGGAGACTATATAAATTTAAATGAAGGAAGAAACCCATCCTTAATTTAGGTGTATTGAAATACCACATTCTAAGAACTATATTCATACTGAAAATGTCTTTCAACATCTCTCTCCAGCTTTATTTTTTTAAAGCTTTTATCTAAGATTAGAATGAGCTACTCAGACACAAAAAGATAGTTTGGTATAGCATTTTAAGGCACCAGGTGAAAAAATGGGTGACTGTGACTTCTAGTCCTGCTTTAGGCATGAAATCAGCTGGGTGATCTGGGCCAGTCACTGTTTCTCAGCCCTAGGAAGAACATAATGGCAAATCACTTCCCAAAAATGTCACCAAGAATATTGCAAGGAGTAGTTCGGGCAGTTTCCAGGTGTAAAGACTGACTCAAAGGCAGAAAACAATCACCACAACCTCAGAGAGAGAGGTAGAGAGATCTAAGAAACAAGATAGATCTTAAGAGATGGATGAGATCTCTTAACTTTGAGATGGATATTGATTTAAACAACCACCACATGGGTGCTCCTAACCATTCATTTACTCTTCCTGACATGATGTAGGATTATCATTAAAATTATGAAAGCTTTCATGCCTTCACAAACATACCTCTAAATATTGTAATGGTGCTCAGTGTTACAGTACTCCATGTTTTTAGGGTCAAGATTCAACTTTAAAACATTGCCTATGGGAATATTAGCAGTTTTCCCTCTATTACCATTGAATATCCAATACTAGATGTCACTATTTCTGGAATTTTTCCACCGGCCAACCCAACTTGTTTTGTTTTTTGTATGGCTCAGGAAACTGTGAACTTGAGATCATTGACTCAGACGACTGTACCAAGTAACATATTCACAATCAGATGACGATATTTGAACAGAATCAATTCTGAGGACATCATCACTGTTCCTTCCCCCCCTCTTATAATATATAGCTCCACCATAATGGTTTTATTGTAGAACTGAAATGTTCAAAAGGAATCTACATCATTACTTGGGAAACCTCTGTGTGAATGAACCTTAGGGTTGTGTTTCTTCTAAAAACTCTTATTTCTGGTACCCAATGAGAAAACTTTGACTTGAAAGCCAAATATCTTAACCACATACATATCCAACTGTCTCCAGAAAAAACTCCCTAAGTTCATCACAAAGAATAATTAACGTGATTGTCTCTTCTAAGTCAGGAAAATTGATGCCACTGCAACATATCATAAGTAAAGAACGTGATGTGCAGAGTATTGGTGTAACTTGAAATTCATAGTACTTTAACACCTGTTTCCATAGCTACAGTGTAATCCAGACATCTGAGAGGCTAGCCTGCCTTTGCCAGGCCTGTCATTTCAGGGAAATAAATTAAGAAAACTGATGACATAGCTTGGATTATACAATTTCTTTAAAGTGTAAGCAACCAGATCTGAAATCTAACCAAGAGTGAACATAGTTCAGATGAAATGAATCAAACCCATTTCTAATAGCCTTTGTTAGGAAATGTGAATGTAGCCTCCTTTGTCTTTTTATTTTTCTTCTTCTTACCCAGACGCAGTATCACGTTACACCTGACAGTTGTATTTATTCCAGTGATATATTCGTAAGTGATTTTTTGGGTATTTTTTTTAAGGGGAGGTGGCATAAACAGATGGAGGCACAGAAGTAGAAAAGAGATATAGTTAAGCAAATGCTAAAGAGCAAAAACTTGTGGCAGACACATCGCTATTTGCATATGCACAATATGCTTCTGTCTAGAGGCATATTTTTTCAAAGTATGTGTATTTCCCTCTGTCTCTATATTTATCAGTATCTCTAGCAACATATGCAGGGCTATGAATAGATTTGGGTGTCTGTTGGTTGGGTTATGTTAATCCTTGAAGTGTTTGAGGTGGGTGGATCTTATATGACTGGCGAAATGCAGAGACACTATCAAAAGGAAGGAAAAGATCTTCTGAAGAAAAGAACCAGGACCATAAATTATCATGTCCAGATGCGTATTGCCTGAGAGAGGAACGAGAGTGACAGGCTCAAACCATACATTGTAGAATAGACATGCGTGCAACAATTTTCTGAAGTTATGTAAATGAAGAACACATGAGTTTGACTGAGAAAGGAATGAAAGTAAGAAGTTCATTAATTAGGAGAAATACGCCCAAATTATTTCCCAGTGGGTAGATAACTAACTTTGAGGGTATTTTAATTAGGAAATAAAATGACCAGAGGGGAAAATCAAACAGCCTTTTTTCTGTGCACAACTTGAATCAAATTCAAACTCTCCCACAACTGATTTTCATTATGAAAAGCAACAGCCACATATAGTATAATTCCAGTTTGACTCAATGAAAGAAAACAATTGAATTTTAAATTACATAGATAATTTAAATGCTCCAAAGAATGATAAGACTGTTGAGTGCATTAGGAAGAATGTTAAAATAAATGTAATGAAGACTCTACCCACCAGTGATAATAAATATTAGCTGACTCAGACTAAATAATATTTTATAGCAGGAGATATTGGACTGTTGTAAACTAACCTTAGCTTCATCTCTCTCTGACTACAGACATTTATTTACCCCAACTCAAAATATATAAAGGAAGGAAGGAAGACCTTATATTAGTGACATCTAATTTTGAAAAAGAAGTAACAATTTATGAACTTAAATAAAATATATCATAGCCTCAGCATTGAAAAAAGAAAGGGAGAAAACTTGTTTCACTCTCTTTTCTTTCTAATATCCACTGTCTCTTCTTTGCTGTCCAAGCTTTGATCTGCCTTTTTTCTTTTCTCTAATGGGGTATTAAAAAGATGATAACTGCAACCACACAATACTCTGTCTCTACATCGTACAGCATGGCTGCGGCCACCATTTGAATTTTTTTCACTTTCCTGGCAGATATCCTTGCCTGGGTTGCCACCCCACTCTGCCCTTGGTTGTACAGTAGTACTTGCTCCAACTTTTGAAAATCCATAATGGTGCCAAATGTTAGGAATAATAATAACTGTTTGAGATTATTTTGCATACTTTCTTCACACTTATTCATGACCATCAGAAATTAACTATAATTGGAAAAGAATTATTAATTTAGAATTACCTGAGATGTGCATGTAAATTAATTAAACTATTTATTCTATTTTGTGCAAGTGGAAAAGGAAAATAATTGAGTGCCTTTGTGTGAAATTTTAATGAATTTCATTAAATTATAAATAATATTTATGCAATTATTAAGAGAGTTAAAAAGAGAAAGAGATTCACATACAATAAAGAGTTTACACAAATTAGGACTTAAGGGGTACCAGACTGCTATTGAGATTTTAGCAATGTCCATGCCATACAGGTTGTTAGGATGATTTGCCATAAATCAACTTCCTTGACATTTAAAATTCTTCCATGTTTTGACCTTCGGTTGCTTCATCTCTGCTATATTCTCACTATGCTGCAATCTCATGCTTCCTCTAAGTTAAATGGTTTTCCCTTTCTTTCCTCTCAAAACGTGCACAACAACTTAAGTCAGGAGAGATCACTGCCAAAATACTGCTTGTCAAAGTCTGTGTTTATAGCCAACAATTCCTGGCTTTGAACACCATAGATTTGCCAGAAAGCAGGCCAAAGGATGGCTTAGCTGAAGAGATATGTCCTCCATGTCTAAAAACATGCCACAGGCAACAATTTATAACTAGCCCTCCAAAACAATTGATCTGAAACACATTCCCCTGGACAAGGAACAGATGGCAAGAAAAGGTGCCAAATCTGTACTCCTTTACTACTCAAAGCTGTAGCCAGCAGTTGTTTAATTCCTCTGATCGCATTCAGGCTTATTGCTCTGTGCAGGCCCAGAATTAACTTGAATGTGTAGAGTTGCACATCAAGGCCAGAAATTCTCCAGTTCTTTTTTATCTTCCAGGAACAGGTTGGATTGTGTGCATATCTTTGGACATACAAAGAGAAAAATAAAACCTCAACCGTTCTTATAAAAGGAGGGGGGGAGACTTAGTGAAAATAATTTCCAAGGGTGTGAACCTTTAATAAGGCTCTGTTCAAATGCTCTCATCACATTCCTCCTGTTCAAATAAATAATGTGGCTATTAATTTGGAGCTGGTCCTTGTTTCATCATCCAGTCTCAGAGAGGTGATGTTTCCTGATTGGATTTAAAATCAAAGATACACTCTTCTCCCATGAGCCTGAAGTTGGCAGGACTTAAATGCCTTCAAAGTCAGCTCTGCTTCCTAGTCACTAGCATTAGATAATAGCATAATTAGAGGACCGGAGAAGTCATCTCTTCCCCCCACCAAATATGTGGCTGGGAAGAATCTACCCTAAAGATCACTGAGCAGTGAAGCTTTCCAGAGGAAAATTCCAATTCTATCCCTACATTTGCTTGTGTTTTTTTTTTCCCTTTACCCAGCCAGGGGGACCACTGGCTTTCAGACTGAGATTTCTTCTGGATATCACAGACTTTATGGGGCTTGAATCTTTTGATTCTCAGTTTGATCTGTGACTTTACAGCTTAAGCTCCAACTCCTAGTGTGAATTCTGGCTCCCTCTTCCTGCCTGTTTACAGCTTAATTTATCTTCTTATAACTGCAATTGGTACCCTTATAAATAGATGCACAGTATTTTTCCCCTAAGATTTCCTCTGTTGACATTTTTTCCTTTAGGAGATCCTTCATGCTTAAGATTTGTTTTGCTGTAAATGAAATTCAGTACTGAAAGAAGATGTGAGAGGAACAAACTTTACCTATTTCCTGACATTCGTGCTCAGATCCACCATTTCAACTCTTTACAACACAGTTGATGATATAATTGAAGCCATTTGATTTCATGAAAATAAACAGGGGTTTGGCTAGAAAAAAACCAGTGACAGCTTACTAATTCTAGTCAAGTTAGTTGAAAATGCTTTTTTTTTTCAAAGTAAATACAGAAAGAAACAGACTTTGCAGTCACATTAATTGATCTATCCAGCACTGCTGTACAAAACTACAAAAGAATGGGAAATGTTGTTTGGCAAGCTCTCTCATGCCTTGTTTGCTTTGCAATTTCTATATTGCTGTGCTATTAATTTGGATGTCTATTTGGAAAAAAACTATAAATATGAGAAGAAAACCCAAGCTCATCCAAAGTTGCATGCTGATGCAGATTTTAATTAAGAAAATTTTCAATTAGGCAAGCTCCTACCTCTCTTCCTTGGGACTTAGAGAAGTGGTGACTTTTGAAAGCAAAAGATGATATATTTTTATTCATTGTATTTTTCAGATAGCACCCCTTTATATCCAGGTTTCCAGACCTGCTTTGCTTTTTTATGATTATGGTGATAATAATAGAAAATGAAGAATTAAATTGCTCTGCGACTTTAGAATTCAAACAGACAAGCACCTGCCATGTATTACTCCAGACTTAACAATTGCAAATAAGAAAGATAAAAAAATATGAATAGTGGATGTTGCAGTATCTGGAGAGAACAGAACAGAAGAGAAGAGAAAAAAACTGGAGAAAATAATAAAATACAAAGACCTGCAAATAGAAGTATAATGACTGTGGCAAAAGAAAGCAAAGATAATACCAAGAGCAATGGGCACCTTGAGTGCAATTCCAAAACATCTGGAGCACCTGTTGAACAACATTGGCATTGACAAAACTATGATCAGTTAACTGAACAGTTTACATACTGCGATGATAACTTTAACACCATCAAACAACTTCTGCCTATCTCAAATCCTTGGGAAGGACTCTATAGGTGGATTAAAAATGCCAGATCCAGTTTAAACATCTGGCTGACTATGCAACCAACCATAAATAATTATATAATTTGCCATTCTGGCTGCATCTGATAAGACTGAAACATAGTCAAAGTGGCTAGCAATGAAAAATAATTACACCCAGCTTATATGTCAACAATTACCTAGAATTTTACACTTCAAGTTTAATTATCTCTCATAGCTTCTGTTCTACTATTTCAGTGCTCTCTTTACTGTTTAAAACTTAATGTTAATTTTTATTTCCTAAGAAACAATCTCAATGTAAGATATATTTGTATCAGATGGGTCCCTTTTTATATCAGGCAATGCATGTATATCCTTAAAATGCTATTGATGTTTTGTTTTATATTACGTTGAGTTGAACCTTCAGAAATCTATTTGAATACCTGTAGTCTTTAGTGATCAGTGGTTTACCAAATTTCTCAAATGGACAAGAGTAGACAATACTTTTCCAGTCAATTTATTTAAGGAGGAAATTGGATAGCTACAATAGATACACTATTCTAGTATATAAGAAAAGTCTTTTGGATCTATAAAATGAAGACCTTTGAACTTTCTTAGTGCAGTTTAACTAGGAAAAATAATAGCATTTAGTATGCAAGCTCTCTTTTGGGGAAGTTTATACACATTATTAATCTTTAAAATTATTTCTATTGTTATAAATAGCCTTAGGGACCCTTAGGATGACCCATGTTACACCACTGTTGCATGAACTGCATTGTTTGCCGATTTGCTTCCAGGTCCAACTCAAGGTGGTGGTTATTACCTTTAAAGCCCTTTATGACATGGGTCCAGGTTACCTGAGGAACCATCTCATCCCAATGGGATTGGCCATCCCATTTGCTCCAGTCGAAGAGGCATGCTCCAAATCCCATTGGCCAAGAATTATGGCTGACCATGACTCCCACCGTCTGGAATATCCTGCCCCTAGAAGTGAAATATGCCTTCACCCTTTTGACCTTCCATAAGAGCCTGAAAACCTGGCTGTGACAAGTGGCCTAGGGACTCAGTGAAGGTATATCTTCTTGGAGGTGGTTGTGGATTAATAGAAGATCCCACCTCTACCTTTTTTATACATTGGCTTTTGTTCGCTTGTTCTTAACATTTTTATTTTTGTTGTTTAATGTTTTAATTTTTATATGATTATTTATAATATTGTATTATATTATATATATAATATATAATATAATACAATACAATATATTATTAATGCTACTGTAAGTAGCAGCTTTCCATGTACCTTGACATATAGTTATGCCAGCCATATGACCATGGAAGTATCTTTGGACAAATGCTGGTTCCTCAGCTATGAATTGGAGATGAACACTGCCCCTGGAGTTGGCCATGTCTGGCAAGGAAAACCTTTACCTTTTACCTAAGCTGTCTAGAATGAGGGGGGGAAACTTTTTTTCTTTTCTAACAAAGATCCTGCCCTAGGTTGCTGGAAAGAAGAATTAATACATTTATTTAAATTGATTTGTATGACTGCCCATCCCACAAATGCAATTCTGGGTATCTGACAAGGGTTTTAAAAATACAGTACAATACTGTCTGTCTGTCTGTCTGTCTGTCTATCTATCTATCTCTCAACCAAGTTTCCTAGCTTCCCCCTTTTTCCAGTAATTCTTTTTGAACAAAATCCCAATATTATTTGCAATAACATTTCAGACTAAATGGAAAATATTAATTACTTTCTAACCTAGAATAAATTCAGCAACATTGGCCCAGAAGTCCTAATGCGCATGTCATGTTTATACCATCAGCTGGATTTCACTGCAGTATCTGTGTTTTCTTTACATCTATCAAGTGTTGCGGTTGTTAATGCATTGTGGAGGCTGTCTTGCATATTTCCACTTGTGTACAAAAACTGATGCTATGCAAGATAAAGGGAAAATATAGGGAAAATAGAATGCTATGGATGTTTCATGCCCCTTATAATAAGTTCTGTGGCTGGCTTGGAGTGTGACAAGAGGAAAAGGGTTTTCTGTTAGCAAAACAACAGTGGCTGGATTGTGGTGGTAGTGGATAAACATAACTTATGAGTTGTGGTAACGTGTATTAACTGAAGAATATATAGGCTAGGCTTGAAGATTGCTTTGTTTAAGCAATTTTGACCATAAAATGCTGTACTTTCTTAAAATATTTTAATAATACCATCCTTTCTATCTGAAATACGTATCTGAGACAAGCTTCTTTTATTTTTATATTTGTATAATTTATGTTTTGTTATTTCTTCTCATAGTGATGATTCCAGATAACAATATTGTAGTTTATTTTAACATCCAGTGCATTTAGTCCTCAAAGGATAAATATGTAGGTGAAGATTTCTCAGTCATCCAGGTAGAAGTTGTCTGGAATTGTTATTCATGGCAACTGTACTTCTTTTTGTCTTAGAAACGTTTCACTACTCCTCTTAACAGCTTATTCAGTCTAAGAAAAAAGTTGGTCAGGGGACCCAATTTATATCTTCTAAGAGACAGGAATGACTTCCATTTGCATCCTAACAATTCTCTGCCTATTCCCATCCCCCATTGCCCACCTAATGGGCCTATTCAGGTTAAGTGAGGAAGATATAAATGGGGTTCCTGAACAAACTTTTTTGTAGATTGAAGAAGCTACTTGGATGAGCAATGAAATGTTTCTAAGACAAAAGGAAAAGAAGTACAGTTCCATGAATAAAACCTCCAGACAACTCAAAGTTGTCATTTTAATGACAATACATAAATAAAAAATAAAGTACAAAGTAATTGCAATGATTATCTCACAAATATAAAATTATACTTGCTAAGAATCATGAAGTCTAGCCGCTGTTAAATGTTCCAGTTTAACATCAGCTCTCTTAGTCTTTCCACCAAATCCTAATTATTGGAAATGCAACAATTCTATCTGCAACTCCATTTAATAATATGACTACAGACTATGAGTAGACTTGCTCATTATCTTTCTAGTTGTTATCATTGAAAAATACTTAGTTCTTATACTATAAATAAAATAATATTTTGAAAAGGCTTCTGTTAATTGCAGCCTAGAGTTGTGGGGATGTTTTTAAAAGACATATATACTAACACTTTTATAAACAGGTTATTTATTTTATGACCAGAATCATGTCTAATTCACACATTCAGTATATTTAAGTAGAGAAAGCTGTGTTGCATTCTAAAGGCTAAACTGACTAAACTGGCTAATGGGGGTTTGCTGCACTGGGAAGAGAGGCTAGTCCTATTACACCAAGCAAAACTTTTACTCTCCCGTGAAAATGGAAGATATTTTGCAAATCATGGAAGAGAACTTATTTCTGATCAACTGCTGATAAGAGACACTTCTTTTTCCTCTCTGGACAGGAGACTGGACAGAAGTCAGAATCTGGAAAAAAGTGTTGGGAGAGGGAAGGGGTGAAAAGTTTGGGAGAAGACAGGGCCTTCCTTATTTATGGGTTAAATAAGGAATCTTTTAGCCATATTTGGCTTCCACGATTGGAGTTTCTCAAGCCTACTTTCAATGTCAATAGGGTGATGAAGTAGCCTACAAATCTTACCATTCTGTCTTGAGATACCCTTCATTTTAGCAGAGTATTATAATAATAATATAGTATTTATAATACTATAAAGTATATAATATATAATATAGTATTTATAATACTATAAAGTATTAAGAATTACAAAGCAGATGCTAGTACTAACATGTCCGAAGTATGCTTCCTAGAGCTGCTCTTTTGCAGCTAATAGGTTGCAAAAACCTCTGAATTTAATGAGAAAAAAAGGGACATCCCCCTTCAGAAAGCAGCACTAATTAGGATAAGTGATAACAAATTCAAAGGCAGTAAGAGTTTTGTTAATGATATCCCCCCATCACATCTCAGTTTTCTCTTTCTTGTTTCTTCCAAAGACTTGCCTAGCTGAACTCAAGACAGACGTTTATCAAGAAACTGAACTATCACTTTCTCAAGTAGCATTGTTTAATCTCTATTGGGAGATATTCTTCCTCTTTTTATGAAAAATGTGTGTTGCTTGTGTGTGTACCCTCCCATCCTCTCTTGGTGGTGGTTGGCTTTATCTGCCCTGTGTTACATGGCAGCAGATATAGCAAACAATGTTTGTCAAGGCAGTAGGGAAAGATTTTGTTCCTTTTCCATAGAAATTACAGGAGAAAGTAACAGGCAGAAGTAGCAAACTGCAGGCTGGTTTGACCAGGAACAAGTAGAATAGAAATGCAATAAATAAATAAAATCAATAAATCAGATCAGTGTTGCAGAACTTTGAGTCCAGGGAAGAAAAACACTGCATGGCCTGCCATCACTTGTTTGAAAGGACTTCTCATAAAAAATCAACACTGATTTTTCTTCTTTTTTACAAGATCTGCTTGTAAAAATCCCATCATGTTATCACTGGAAATCATCCACATTCAGATAGCAGTAGGTCATGCTACAGGATATGATATTCATCCTTAAACTGACCATTAGTGTAATTCTTAATAAGAAGGAAACAATCCAGAATGTGTTCCTGATCCCAATTATGACTGTTGTCAGTTTCATATTGAAAATCCCTTTCGTTTTTCCAATGACCTTGAAGGTGCTGATTACTGTAGATAGCCATTTTGTTCTTCAGAATAAAAATATCTACTTGAAGCATTTTTCCTGGGTTTTTTTAGAAAAAAAGAAAAAAGAGTGACATTTTACTTTGAGCCTGTAAAGAAGATCCTAAGGCACATTTCCCCAAATCATGTTAAGAACAGTTAATAAAAGTTTGGCTGCTTGGCATTTTGGAAAATTTAGAACGATACCTCTGCAATCTAATATATATGAGAAATTTTAATAGAGTGAATTTGGTAACACATTGTTAAAACTTGTTAACCCATCTACTATTACTTTATGAAAGATCTGCATAATATACTATAATTTAGTCCATTTGCTATTACAAATGCAACCAAATGATAAAATATAGAATTATTTTGCTTAGTCTTGTGATTTTGTTTCTTAATTTAATATAAACTCACTGTTCAATCTGAAGATGATACAGTAAGTCCTTTCTTTTTTCAGGAAAGGACAAGAACATCTGCATTTTCTTTCTGCATCACATTTTGTACAAGTTGTGAAAGAAGTTATGAATGTGTTTTTGGTTCTTACACTGGGAAAATGCATATTGCACCATTTTATGTAAGATTCTGAAACACATGGTATTTCTAGTCACATAAGATTTTTTACTCTTTTTATTCCTTAAAACATCTGAAACAGTTTCTAAGTAGTGTGAGGGAACTTATTTTCATTCCAAGCACCATAATTTAAGAAGGATAAATAAAAAATATGTTATTGAATAGCAAGGCTAATGAATAAGCCAATTAAATGTTATTTCTAGGACCCAGCTAGCCTATTAAATTGCCCAATAAAGTGAAGAGTAAGTTTACTTTAACTGTACAGTTAAGAACTGTCAAATCTTGGCTTAAGCTACTCATCTCCCTCTGTTTTATCCATCTAAATTCCTTTTCCAAGATTTGGTGTAGTTGTTCTTTGCGTAGATATTTATTAAGGAATTATTTAGTAGCAGCACTGAGAGCTGCTTCACTATGCCCATAGAATACTGTAGTATATGCTGTGTTCCTTTCTACCTGACTGGGGACAAATGTCTACTTAGCTGTGAAGATGATTCAACAAAATAACCATGAACATGACCTTCAACTCTTTGGAGAAAAGGCAAGATTATTCAAGTTCAAGCTCATCTGAAACAAACCCCAATGTCTTATATCTAAATACATATTAATGCAATTACTCTATAAATGAGTAATTATTTTGTTGTTGAGTCGCACAGTCGTGTCCGACTCTTCGTGACCCCATGGACTGCATTATGCCAGGCCCCCCTATCTTGCACTGCCTCCTGGAGTCCTCCCAAGCTCACACCCATCACACTGACTATGCTATCTATCCATCTCATCCTCTGTTGTCCCCTCCTCCTCTTCCCTTCAATCCTTCCCAGCATCACAGTCTTTTCTAATGAAGGGAAACCTTTACCTTTACGTATTTATCTACTTGCATTATTATATGCTTTCAGACTGCTAGGTTGGCAGGAGCTGGGGCAAGTAATAGGAGCTCACCCCGTCATGCAACAGTACTTGCGTCCCAAACTCAAGCTGACAACCCCAGTGTCTTAAGCACTCAGCACTGCAACTCAACTCCCTTTACTTATGTTAGGCAAAACATAAAAGCTGAATGCTGTAAGTGTGAAAGTAAAGTATATGCATGATAACATAAGAGGAAAGAGACTCAGAAATGAATAGGTGCAGAATGCAAAAATAGTAACTAGTACAAAAAAAATGACCTGAGACAGTCATATAAAGAGAATGAATTACTGTTATTGTACATGATTACTGTGGTGAGAATTCTATCTGAACAGAAATGAAGAGATATTTCAATCCCACAGCAAAAGAATGGCCGGAAAAAGGATGGAGCTTGCAGAAATGACAAAATTGACTGCTTTAATTAGAAAAAAAGAAACATATCCCTGGGTGCCTTGGAAACCACTTCTAGATTTTGTGCTCAAGACAGAAAAAAAATGAACTCTTGATGTTGGGTTTTGCTGAATAATATAGTTTGTTATTCTAGAAATAGCTAATATTTGTTAAGTTAGTAAAGTGAAAAGTTGAGATTGTGTATTTTATTATTATTATTTTATTATTAAAGTAAAAAGTTGAGATTGTAATTTATTATGAAAAAAGTTGGAAGTCAATACTTTCCTTTATTTTCCTGTGCCTACATCTCTCTTCCCCCTTTCTTCCCCTTCCCTATTTCCCTATCATTTTTATTTTCAGCTGTATTTTATATTATAATAATTAAATTTGATTAAATTATATTATAATCTAATAAATTATTAGATTATATTATAATAATTAAATTTGATTAAATTTTAATCAAATTTAAAAATCATAAATGAGGAGTGAGTAGCAACATAAAGGAAAAATGACTAGGTTAAGAACAAGGGGAAGACCAAGAAACTTGTGATTCAATGGTGGCAGTGAAATCCTCATACAGATAGGGGTGATAAATAAAGACACAAGTCAAAGTATGAAGATAGATATGAAAATGGACTCTCCAGAAAGAAGGAGATGTATAGGGAACTGTGTTGATATAAACTAGACTTAGCTGCATTTCCTTTTAAAACAAAAACAAAATGCATGCCTTTAATTTCTTTGGCTTATTATTTCATATTTGCTATCATTGCTCTAATATGTTGCTCACCAGAAGGAATAGGGTGATAGGTACCTATGAACATGTGTATCTACTCATGGGAGCTTTAATTAAGATTATTGATATGACTTAACAGCTGAGTGGCTTCGTTTCTTTTTTTAGTAAGCTGTTGTAGCAAGTAATCTAATTCTTTTCAGCCATATGATTGTATGATAGAGCTCTTTTATATTATTCAAGCTCTGAGCGTTTTATTATCTCATAAATTGTGAAATGGTCCTATCTTGAGTTCAAATCACTGAGTTAGGTGGCCCTATTTGTCTTCCTTACTGAACTCATTTCAGAGTGGAGTTCATTTCTGACATGATTCATCTTTGAGCACTTTGAGAGTTATTTTGGTATTCTCCATTCATGATTTTGCGGTGATCAAAGGTGAAGTGCAGATTAAATAAAAAGAAATACTGTTTCAATAATGGAGAAAGATCAGTGCTTAAATTAAGTTCAGAAGCCAGATTGGAAGTAATGTGCTTGACAGTAAGAAATACTATTGTCTGCCAGCTACCTTGCTTCTTCTGAACTCAAGGACAAATTTTAAGCTGTTCATCTCTGCATTATCCTCCATCAATCAAGGACAATGGGACTTTGTATCAGATGTTGTCCAGACTTGGCCATTTTGCTTCCTATTTCCCTCTTCATCTTCATTACTCTGATGCTAAGGAGTTTTGATGGGCACAGAATTGCATTATATGACTTATTCTTAAGCATCCAATATATTGAAGCTAATGAAGAGCTTTGCCCAGGAGGTGTAACTTGGTAATTATAAAAACTATAGTAGTCATCTGTGAGTTTATAACGGCAATAGTATTGCTACCTGATATTATTTCTATTAAAAAGTAAAGTTTTTTTAAGACTCTGCCAGTCATGGCCAACTCTAGGGGGCGGTGCTCATCTCCAATTTGCAGCTGAGGGAGCCAGCATTTGTCCAAAGATGCTTCCATGGTCATGTAACTATACACCAAGGCACAGAGAATGCTGTTACTTTTCCTATCAAAGGTGGTATCTATTTATATATTTACATGCTTTCGAACTGCTAGGTTGGCAGGAGCTGGGGAAAGTAATAGTTGCTCACCCTGTTACACAGCAATATTTGGGTTTTGAAGTTGAGTTGCTGACCTTCTGGCTGACAAGCCCAGCATCTTAACCACTTGGCCATCATGGCCCCATTATTATTTCTATTAATAATATAAATATTATATAGTCTATTATTGAAATTCCAATAATATATTTTCCAGAAATAGTGATTTATATTGCTAGCATTAGAGAGGAATATCCTCTACCTATCCAGGAATCACCTGTCCCATGGAGTGGTACCTTTCATGAGCAAATGCAATGTAAGAGGTTGCTTCCATGCTAACATGTTGGACTGTGATAGTTTGACATTGGTTCAAATTCATTCTCTGGTGTGGATCCTTACCAGGTGACTTTGGCCCAAATGTGCAGTTTTGTCCATATCTTCTATTTTGGAAAATAAGACCCAGTGGCCATCAGGAGTGTTTGGATCTACTACACCTGTGGCTATGGAGAGACTACATAGAGAGTCTATAAGCTATAAACTATGAAATAAATCTAAAATCTAAGCATTGATAATGGAAGGTTATGAGAATTTGAGTGTTTTAGAAACTGACCATATTTTGTATGCCAGAATGAAAAAGAAAACCAACTTTGAATAAATAAAAAAAGCTAAAAAAGTGTTAATTTCAAAGCCAAGTGGTGGTAATGCAATCAGGTAAATGTAGCAATGACTTCAAGTTGGCTACATCAAGAAGAAAATTGAAGGATTAATCTTTGTAGCACAAGTACAGGCACTACTAATAAATGCCAGAAAATAAATGAATGAATAAGCTAGACACGATCCGAAATATAAGTTATGTACAGAGAAAGATGAGACTTTTGACCGTCTAATAAAATGACTATCACAAAATTTCCTTCCAAAATTGATGCGCTGATGTGATAAGTTCATTTATTTTTTAATTTTTATTTCATTTAAGATAAACAATGATATAGTGGAGATTCTGATCTTAAAGTGAAAAATTATGACTTTTTAATGTCATAAAAATAATACTGTTTGGAACATTTACTAATGTTAAATGCACAACCTCAGTAATTATCTGTTTATGAATATATAACACTTGTTTTTAAAATATACCTTTGTTTTAAATGAAATAAAATATTATATTACTAAATAATAATAGCAATCAAACGAGCACAGTGTAATGATAATGTAATTCTTAAAAGAAGGAAATAAATTTGTTTATCTACAGTATATTTATGTATCTGTATATGCTATACCTTTATTAAAGATAAGTATTTTTAACAAACATTTATATTGGAATTTATGAAAAAGAATTCACTTCATGCCTCAAAGTATCGTTGTGACCATAAGGCTGAAAAAGTGCTCCAAAATGGCCATGTAAATGGACTTCCAAAATTAGGTGGAGTATCTAGAAAAGCTATGGC
>JANHZU010004268.1:371528-391975 GCA_032468055.1 Acrochordus granulatus
CCACTGTAATGGTAATAAAATGTGAATGGCCATAAAATGACCAGTGGTAAGTTGGGGACTACCTGTAGCAACAACACAGAGGTAAGCAACTTAGATCTGCTCCTGGGGCCTTTGTTTTTTCCATCCTCTTGCTGAACCTTTGTTTCTTCCTCGAAGCAAGAACTTTTAAGAACTGATTTTCAAGAATTAAACTGAGCTGATTAGGTGACACTCCTGCATATTGCAATCTCTCCTGTTTTGACTCCCACATTCTCCAGCAGACTTGAAGAGAACAAGACTTGATATCCAAGACATCTGGAGCTTGCCAAGATAAAGAAGATTGCATCACGAGGTATCCTTATAATGGAATTGAGGCTCAGCTTCCTAGTAATAAAGGAATCAGATATTTGTCAGGCTTTTATATACTGATCTTAATAGCAGTCTGCTCTTCAGACATCTTATTAGATCTTCTAAACTTCAAAGAGTTTTTTTAATATTATTTTTTTAAAAAGCACATGTGTTAAAGTAGTTTCTTTAATTGCTCACAAAATGCTTTTTAAATGCTTTTAATGTGAGCTTTTGATTGCATGAGTGAATCTCTGCTTTAAAAGAAAACTGTTACAATTGCAAAAAATGTTGAGAAAACCTTTAAGTGGGCCAAGAGATTGTTCTGCTCACTTGCAAGGTAGGAGAAAGAATTGACAAGTGTGATTAGACAAGGGAGCCCTTCAGTTTTGGACAGAGCTGTCAACTCAAAGCAACCTGCATTGTACTTTCATCTGCAATTAAGGAGTCTATTGACAAATGATTTTGTCCTGTCCTTAGGTCTATGAAATTAGGAGTCGTTTTGAGAAAACATTTACAACCATTAGGAATGAAGGAAAGAAATCCATTTAATTCAGATTTAAAAGCTAATTTAGCTGTATTTGTGTTTTTGAACCAACACAAGCGTTACTCTTCCCTCCTAGTTATACAGCCATGAATTGAAGAAAGGATTTGAAGAAGATCTGGCCAAAGGCTCTGAAGTACAGAGCACAGGAAAGATAATGATTATTTGTGTTATTCCAGCCTTTTAGAAAGCTTCTTTCATGAATGAGGTAATTTTTGTCCTTCATATTCACATCAATTGTCTAAGCATCCTCTAAACAACATTGATGCAGCTCTTCTTCCATTTGCTATTTAAATAGTATGTGTGTGTGTCTGTGTGCCTCTATGTGTATGTGTGTGTGTACAAGTTTGACTCCAGGTGCATAGTCCTGAAATCTTAATAGGCAACTCCCCCCTCCATAAACAATACAAAAGGAGTTGACAGGTCTGAAAGGGGCTGATGTGAAAAGATAATTAAGTGCTTTAGAGAGTGTCAAGAGTCAATAGCTCAGCACTGTCAGCACTCTCTTGTGTTACAGGCTATAATTAGATGGCATGGAGGTATAAGGGATGTTTGGCAGTTTATTTCAGCATGATCTCTGCAGGGAAAAAGCAAAGAGCTGTCTCCAAGTAAGACACCATGAAAAAGGAGGGACATGAGATTAAAACACATTCTCACCCCACCTCCAGTGACTTACACAAATAGTTATTTTTCTCAGGAAGCTACCACATCAATGTCTTTTCCACCTATTTGGACCTTTGTGACCTTTTGTTCCAAAAGAAGAAAATGGTGATCCCAGGTAATCTTTTGATTCATACTTTGAAGTCCTTGGCAACTCTCCTTTTATCACTTCAAGCTTACAGAAGCTTTTAACAGAGATGATGGGAGAAAGAAGTCACACAACAGTGTTTCAAAAGGTGTCTCCTGTTGTTAATGATAACTCAACATTAGCAACTGTATAGATACCAAATGCTCCCACTGACAGACAGAAACTCTTCTTTCTGAAACAAGACTCTTGTTTGATGCCTTCTGGCTATGGAATCCCCTCCTTCCATTCACTCAGCAATCCAGAGACCATCCATCTCTTTCACCAGACTGTTAATTGTGTGACAATGTTAATATTTGTTTTATCACAATTTTGATTTGTACTTTATAGCTTTTTTTTTGGTGTTAGCCACCTTAGGGCTCAACAGAGTAGAAAAACAGGATATAAGAGAGGTGATGATAGATAGATAGATAGATAGATAGATAGATAGATAGATAGATAGATGATAGTAAACCAAACATATTTTTCTGATTTAAAGATGGCTGAAACCAGTTTTCTCTGTGACTTCCCCCTGCCCCGCACCTCAAAGGGTTGGAACATATATGGAGCAATAGTCTCAGTCTTAGATATGGTATTACCAATCAATATTATAATTAACTTGTTTCCTTTGCTGAATATTTATTCCACATGTTTCCATTTTTTGTTCATACCCAATATCCAAGCCAGGCCTTTTTACTTATAAATAAATCCTCCATTTTATACATTAGAGAAGTCTGTAATCTAATCCCCCTCGTGACAACTGTGATTTTAGCCTTAGTTACTCTAAGTTTTAAGATAGCGTTGCTCAACTTGGTATTGTACTAGATATCTGATTCACAATTATTGCAATTTGCAGACAATTTGGCTAATGCCAAGAAATTAAAGGATGTTGTAGGCTCACAGGCCTGCAGAGAAGTACATTGCTGAATTTTGGCTTAAGTAATAAAGCCTCTCCAAATCTGGATGGGGTGCAGCAAAGTGGATGCAACAAACATTCCTGCCTGTATCTAGTCTATAAATACTTAATAGTCTCCTGCTATAGGGAGGTGGAATACATTATGCAGTCTTGGAATTCTACAAATGGTAGACTAAAATATCTGGAGGATATTAGGTTAGAAAAGCTAATTTAGAACGTATTCAGCTGTGCTCTGGAATGTGTTGACACTGGGTTAAACATATGCTCTAAGTGAAATGTAAGTTGAAGCAAAATATAAAAGATTGATTGGTATATTTGGATTGCAAATTCTAATTCTATGGGTATGTTTAAATGCTTGTTAGAGGAAGAAATATGTGATAGCATGTACTATTCATGTACACAGTATGAGAATGAGGTAAGTCTGATAAAATCTGTTCATAAATTGCATTTTGCTGTATTCTTCTCACTTTGGGTCCTTTATAAGCACATCTAAAGATATAAAATGAAAATTTATTGGACATGGATCAGTGAATGTAGGATTAATTTCTTCCTGTTGATAATTTTTGCCGCCTCAGTTTCTCATAGTCAGTCAAAATGAATCAAATTATGTTTTATAAATGTGCCCTTCTTCCAAATTTTAAGCATATCTAATTGAGCTCAGTGGTCCTTAATTCCACATAAGTGTGCATACAGGATTGCAGCCTCATATAACAAAGCTTCAAAAATAGGTTCATCTAATAATTAGTTCGACCTCCTACTCTATTTTTTGTCTTTCCTTCTAAATCAGCTTAATCTAAGACATGAACATTCTCAAAATTAAACTCCAGCACTCCTGGAAGGCACCAGTTTGAGAAGGCTGTTCTACAGCTGTTAAGCAGCCTTTCTCAACAGAACCCATCTATTAACCATGCCAACCTAGCAGTTGAAAAGCATACAAAAATGCAAATAGGTGAATAGGTACCACCTAATTTGGTAGGAAAGGGAAAACGTTCCAGGTGCTTTGGTCTGTAGTCATGCCAGCCACATGACCATGGAAGTATCTTCAGACAATGCTGGCTCCCTCAGCTGTGAATTAGAGATGAGCATTGCCCCCTAGAGTCAGACATAGCTGGACAAGGGAAACCTTTACCTTTTTTTTTTGAAGGAACTCAGAATATCTCTATTGTATAACTTAGATCTCAAGCAAGGATTTCTCATTTTTTCAGTTTTTTTTTTCAAAAACTGGAGCATCTGCATGGAGTGCAAGAGAATTAGTCTCCATCAGTAATACAAGTTATTGAAATACTAGCTCTGTGAAGTCAGTTTTCTACATCCTCTGATTTATTTTAATTAGAGGTTAGCAGCAGACAAGTTCATATGATTACAGTTATAATTATTGCTCTACCAGTCATCCACATTTCCATTAATGTTCCACTTGGTAGCTGGCAATAAGCAGAAATAAAATATTAGGACTTTTGAAATAGGAGATTACTAATTAGCACAATTCTCCAAAGATACAGAATAATTTATTAATTATGATCATCCTCATTATTCCAAAAACAAAGTTTCCCTGGGATACCTGTGAGCTTCCTTCCTGCTTTCCCAGAAGTCTTCTCTGCTCTATAATTGCAAAGATATATGTGTGAGAGCCACAGCTGACTCTGAGCCAAAAATGAAGACTGGGCATGGAGAGGAAGCCTGCTTTCTTTGCCAAGCAAAAAAATGGTTTTGAATACATCTGGCTTTTGTGCAGAAGGAAATCTTTACGTCTAATTGTGGGAGAAGGAGCCAGTTTTCATTACTCTTAAAATTTCAGCAAAGACTGAATTTGACCTATTTATGATGCTCCATCAAATAATAGATCCATTTTCCGAATTTCCGTCCTTAGGTAAGACATAAGAATTTGCATTAGCCTAACTCCATACTCATCCTCTTGTCAGATCACTGATTAGCCCACTAAGTGATTTATATCAGGAAATAGGGGAGATATTTCCTGATACCAGTTTCCTGATAGACTCTCCTTGAACCATCAATAACTTTGATCTCTTTTCTACATCTTTCCAAAAAATACTCCTAGAAGATTTCCCCTCCCCATTAGAGTAGATTGTTTAGGAGTGCTTTAAGATCATATTCTGTTATGTTTACCAAGATAATGAAAGTGCCAATTTTTCAGGGGATTTGTGGGATGTCTTCCATATGCTGATGACCTCTATTTCTATGTCTTCATCTAATCCAGATGAAATGGAAAAAAGGCTCTATAATAAAATTAAATGGCTTTGTGATAGAAGAAAAGACAGGATGCTGAGTCTGTGAGTTACAAAATAAAAATAGCTGTATATGATATACTAACAGAGAGATAATAATGGATGATGTATGAGGTGTACTTTTTAATGACTAGATGTTAAAGATAGTAAGAACCAAGGTCACATGAAAAGAAAAAAATGATGGAGATGTACACACTCACCTACATATACACACTCACATTACTTGTTGGATAGGAATGAAAGAATGAATTAAAAAAAAGATTATCATATCTTCAGATGCTCACAAATTATGAAAAAAATGGCTTATCACGTACCACAGAGAGATTCAGCACACTTGTGTGTGTGTATAAGCTGTACATGCATTTTTTTATTTTATGTGATCAGATTAGTACATAGCCCCAAAGCTTGTATCTAAATACAGCTAATGTTGGGTTTGAGAGGAAATGAGCCAATTGAAAGTAATTTATATTTTACTGCTGTAATGGATGTTTCAAGGTTACAATAATTTCTCCTTCTAAGTACCTAAACGTCTGACCTTGACATATATCTAATGATCCTCATGGCATTGCCCTTCCTTCATTTGGTTATGTGTAATGACTCTAGGCTGCTCCACCTCTTCATACATGGTTCAGTCCTTGTTTCCCCCACAGCTAAACTATTCAGGGAAAGAAGCAGAATATGAGATATAGTTTTCATAAGTAACAGTAATTTGATAATTACTTTCTATTTTATATTTTATGTATAAAATATCAGCTATGAACAATAAAGAAGAAGCTGTGGAGGGTAGGGTTATCTCCAGTAATGAGGCTCTGTATTATGCTCCAAAGAGACATAAAATGTTGAAACAAATTTTTTTTTTTGCTCCACTATCAAAGTTTTGGAAATGAACTCACCAAACAAGGATTGCCTTCCATTTAAGACCAAAGAATATCTTGTTTTCTGTGGGAATAGTGTTTTTTCTTTTTCTCTATATACACCCATGTTCATTGCATTTAGCTTTCAATACTTCTTTATAATAACATAATAATTAAAGCTTCCCCACCCCATATAAATGAAATGATGGGGCTGAACTAACTAGCTTCATCTTGTCCATTGGAGATGTAATGAGCATGTATTGGGCTCTTGTGAAAATAGTCTTTTTACATGCATCTATTTTCTCTTGTCTCTGCCCTTAGACAGTAGACATACTTCACACAATGAACAAATGTTTAGATGTGTTGGATACTATTTATAGGGAGGTAGTTAGCTTATTTTTTAAAGATATGAGTATATCATCTAAATCAGGATGATGAATAGATAGAGCTTTGATTTCTTCTGGGGTTTTTTTTAGCATTTTGTAACATTTTATTTTCATGAGCCATAGAGAGTGAAAGGAATCACATTATTTCCTTTTAAGAGAATAAGCAAATGTGATTTCTCTAACTTAGTGGGAAAAACATTTTCTACTTAATGTGCTGTAGTTCTGTGTTATTTCTGATTTCCATATTAAATCAGAGTTAGATGTCCAGCACAGCTGAGAAGGAGGGTTATTATCACATGATTATCTGGCATCCATCGGTGTATTCTCAGAAACACAATCAAAATCTTCTAGACTTTGAAAGTATCAAGAACAATGCAGACATGATTGATCCTACAGATATTACATATTTTTACTTTCTAAAATCCAACAAGATTAAAAATCAGTAAGAATAAATGAATATTTTCAAACTGGAAAGATTTCAAAACACAAGCTTTCAGGGATTACTGCTATGATTGGTATTTTTTAATCTGTTTATAAAACAGTTTAGAGTAAGTAGTAAGGTGATCAAATTTATTAATGATTCTAAACTATTGAGAAAGTTAAAATCAAAAAGGCATTGTTCAGAGCTCTGAAATTATTTCTAGAACCTGGATAAACACAAATGCAGCTCAGTATGAACAGATTAAAGTGATGCACATTAACACAAGCAGTTCAAACTTTATATATTCATTAAGGGGTCTAAACCAGGAGAAACCGATCAGGAAATGGGTAGTTAAGAAAAATATCAATGCATTGTATGGGCAAATGTCAAGCTAAGAATCATTAGGAAAAGAACAGAAAGCAAAATAGAGAACATGGTGACACCATTATCTGAATCTGTGATATGTCTGCATTTGGAACTCTTCACATTGCCTCTGTTTCCAGTCATCAACCCCTCACAAGTATTTTGAAAACATCTACGATCACGCTCATTTCTAGGGATTCAGAAACACTGAGAATGAGGAAGAAAATCACTTGCTCATTTCAAATTGCTAAAATCTGTGGTGTATGGGTTCAGTTCCTACCTAAAAGGAGGTAGAATTGATAGAACTGCGAACATTGGCCTTTGACAATTTTAAATTTGGTTCTTGACACTTGACAGATTTTGGCAGGTTGGAATAGCTTTATTATTTTATCCTATGAAAATAGAAGTAAATTGGATCAGCTGTTGAAAAAAGGCACATGATCAGAGGGATTCAGAGTTCATCCTGAGCAACATGAAATTCTCATGAGTAAGTGCCACTGAAGGGCTGGGTATAACCTGGATTTTCATACCTGCAAATGAAGATGGAAAAGGTATAGGAAAGGGTGACATGACTAGCTGACTTAGTTGCCATTAAGATTAAAAAAATAACCATGCCTGAGATTGTTTAGCTTGACTAAAAGGCATATAAGGGGTAGAAATGAAAATATTTAAAGACATGCAGAGCATGGAGAATGTGATTGGAGACCAAAATTCTTCTGTCAGGGTCATTCATTAAAGCAGATACCAGAGAGATTCAAGATTGGTCAGAGAAAGTATTTATACAGTTAAAATTAATAGAGATACAATGTTTTTAAAAGAACAAAGTCATTCAGGATCAGGCTGCCAATGATTGCACAGCTTCATGGCCCTTATTAGTGCTGGAATCACCTCATTTTGAATATCTACTGCTGGGGAACAGTAGAGGAGGACTTCTTCATTCTGCTGTCCGTGCTTATAAGTTTCCCTAACTGCAGGTGGTTGGCCACTTTTTGACATAAAAAGTTCGACTGTGTGGGGAGTTGGTCCAATCTAGCAGGCATCTTCATATACGTTGACCTGGTCCAGCCCTACCAAGAGAATAATTCTTCAAATTCTATTTTTCTGAAATGAATATTCTGGGTCATTGTTTTATGAATTATATTGAAGTCACTATTAGGAAAGTTTCAGTACCTAGAATACCAAGTACAGACTGTCTTGATGTTATTTTTATCCTGCCTTTATTAAGTTCGGCCCTTGGTAAATGCATGGATACACCCATGCAAGGTAGAAATTGTTAAGGATGGTCTATACTTCCCAGTCTTGCTCACAGAAATTTTCCTGCTGTTTCCCATCCAGACACTAAACAGCTCGAACCTTTAAATGCAATGTACACAACAGTATAAGGCAGATAGACACATAAACAGGGAGTTATTTGTCGCATGGAGAACCAAGGAAAGTTGTACAAATTATTTCAATCATAATAATTTAACTTGACCTTTGGGAGGGTAGGTCCAGACCAAAACCTCACTTTCACTTTATTCCATTAAATCCAGTGAATTCTCCCCATAACTGATTACTCCCTTCAGTCTCATTAACAATTCCAAAAAGGGGATGATTTTTGGCAGAAGTCCTGAAGGTGTCACCCAAGGTTTTCGCCGCTGTATGTAGCTTTGGGGCCACCAGCTGAGCATTCTGGATTAAGGCATGAGAAATAGTTAAAGAAACAGTTAAAGAACATGTTAAAATGTAGGGCAGCTCCATGTACATATATGATCAAGTCTGTGCTGTCTTTTGAAGTATGAACTTTTAATGGTGCAGGCTGTGTCTCATGGGGCCATTTGTAGCACTGTTTGTGGGCCTTCAGGAACTGTTCCTTGAGGAGCTTCAGATCGAAATCAGCAGAACTTCAGGGTACTGTTTAGAAGAAATCATTTGTTCTGTTCACAGGAAAAAAAAACCCACAAAATTTAAATCTCCACTCAGGTAAAATGAAAACCACATTAGTACTAATAAAATAAGAAAACATGGGTCTGAGGAAGTAAAAGATGTCTTTCCCTCTTTTGTTAAACAAAACCACAAACTGTTTAAAATGTTAAACCTAAGTGGGTTTTTTTAACGGTTACATATTACAGTTCTTTGGCACTTGAAATAATTTGTATTGTTTAAAAGGGGGGCATGTTAAAATGGGGGAGGACATCTTTCTGACAATCAGGAAAAAAAGAGCAGAATTTTAATTTGCCCCCTTTGACATCAATAAATAATGAGAGCAGAAATTGCTTTTTTATAAATGTAAATGAAATGCAATAAGCAAATTTGAGTAATCTGCCAGTTTGATTGCTTTGTTTGGTATTTCACTATTGTGAATAAGGAGAGTAGTGATCAAAAAAGTGATTAAGAAGGAGGATTCATGGAAATTTGAATTTTATAAAAGAGAACATGGGTTGGGATATGAAGTTACTAAAATTTCAAAACTCAGAAGGCCTTTGCAGTTGTATCAAAGGAGCAGGAAAGTATAAACTTTTGCTATGTATGGCAAAATAATTAACATTCTAAGCATATTTCACTTTCTCACAAAGAAACCCACAAATGTATCACATTATTTTTTAACTTAATGTTATTATAAAGCCCAACCATATGCATATATGCTGGGAAAAAGTGAAGATTATTTTCAGCAAAAATAATGAACATATTTTCATTGCATTTATTATAAATATAATAAAACAAAAATCTAGAAAGAGGGGAAATAATGGCACGATGTAAAGAACGCCAACTTGTTAGCTAATACTAAAAAACAACTCAAAGAGCCCAAAAGATTAAAGTTGTGCTTTTCTAGGTAAACTCAGTAGGCTTCAGGATATTAGTGAAATGTGGAAATTTCAGCAAGCCATGTGAGCTGATTGGCCTTAACCAGTCCTCCTGTGGAAGACTTGGTTCTACGCTTTGAAATATGAGTTCAAGTTTTATACTATTTCATTTTACACTCATTTGTAAATTTGAATTGCATTGCTTTTAATCCCAGTTATATATTGAATAATCGTACACTATTAAGTGGGGTAAAGCTGCTATATTCAATGTGGAGAATGGAATGATTCTTTATTAAATTTTAGGGAAGTGTCAGAAAAAAATAGCTTTGCATTTCCACTTGTTTTTATTTAAACAAAGTAATTTCTTTTGTTTCCTTCCATTCATTTTATTTTTCCTCATTTTTCTCATTCCTCTAAATTACCTTTATTCTGTTTTTCAGATTTTTTAAAAAAATGTTGGTTACAGTGGGAGGCACAGACAATATTCTGCTATCTGTTCTTTATGTGTACATTTAAATAGGCCATATGGCAAGATGCATTTCCCTTTAAATATTGGTTTAAGAAATTCACACTGAATGAGTTCACATTAAAAATATGAACTGAATAATTTAACTTCCATCTATCAACATTTTAGTCCTTTATTCTGCCTTATTTTTGCTGTCACCTAGAACTCCTCTGTGACTTCACAAGCCATTCCAATCTGTTTAAAATTTTATTGCAATAAGAACAAATGAAAAGCAATCAAATAAGCAAGAAATGTACTCATTAATTTGAATTCCCATTCTGTTTTAGACTTCATACAAATACAGCTTATTCACTTTATTCTTTTATTCACTTTAAAATAAATACAGAGCTACCTGTAATGGCTTTAAAGATCTTATAGCCTAGTTTAGCTCTCCTAGTACTGAACTATTGCTTATCTACCAACTACAAAGTGGTAGATTTCTTTATTTTTGTTCTTCTAAATGTTGTTCATTTTGGCGATTTTGACTACTTTTGATGGATCTAGGCTACTGATTATTTTCCAAGAGCAAAAAGAGTGCCATCTTCTTTCTACACCATTTGTAATAGGCACCTTTGGTGCAATCCGAAAATATCCGGTATATCACTTGGACACCATCAGCATTGACAAAATCACCTTCAGTCAGTTGCAAAAAGCAGCTTTACTCGGAACAGCTTACATCCTGCAACAATACCTTTAGCACCAACAAACAGAAACATCTGCCTATCCCATGTCCTTGAGAAGGACTTGATAGATAGATAAAAATGCCAATACCAAGTCTAAACATCTGGCTGTGCAATTAATCATAATGCTTCATAACAATTTTTTCACTTTCGTGAGATACACTTCTGTATTCTGTGGCTCTGAAAAATGTGCATTCAAGGTACTATGAAGTTTTATTGTAAATGTTCTATTTCTATGGCCTTAAATCTGGTTGGCTTGCTTCTTAAATATAATACAAAACATTCAGCAAGTATTTAGGAATATTTTAGGAATTAAAACATTTAGGAATGTTTTAATCTGTGCTTTAAGATGCCATTCTCAGGGATGACTTCTTATGGATCATCAGTGGGTAAATGAGATGCAAACTCACATCCTGAAACCCAGCCCCCACTGCACATCTTGACATAGGGGCAGGATGAAGACTGCTGAAGAAGATGGCTATGTGTCAAATGCAGTGTGATTATGTCACTCATTTTATTTCTCTTTATATATAATTTAAAAGCATACTGTCATGGTAGTTTTGATAATTTAAACAAGTTCCCATTATTGTTTATAATTACCATTTTAAAATTTGACATTTGAATATTTCCTTACTGTCGTAATTTTCTTTTCAAAGTATGTGCTGATTTGAGGTGAATCTTGTTTAGCCACTACTTTTTGGGTTACTGCCCTACTCCTATCTGTGAAATCAAGAACTTGTAATTGGAGCTCAACTATTGAAAGCAGTTGCATATTTACACTTCTCTTTGGACATAAAATCAGCTGAGCTGTCCTGTGCTAGGAGCACAACTGTGGGACCTGGGCCAGTGTGAGGCAGCCAAATGAATGGAATCTAAAGATCACTCCTGGGATTGGCTTATTCACTCATTTGGGAGGTAGCCAATGCTGGGAGGTATATTCAGCTGCTACCTGCCATTCTCAGTTAACACAGGGGTGTCAGTCCATCCCAAAACTATGCCACTCTTGGCTTGGTTAACAATACTCAAAATAAAAATGTGGAAGAATCCAGTAATATTACAATTAGTGGGCTCTTCTTAAAGTTAATTAGATATTTATTTATTAATCACATTTCTATGCCACCAATTTTTGGAGACTCTTGGCGGCTTACATAGATTATGTAATGTATATACATTATACATTTCTTTATTTTTATCCCACCCCTCTCAGCTGGCCGGCGATGTTCATATCCAGGGCATCCTCCGAGACTCCTGCTCCACTTCCAGGGCAGGCAAATTCCATGCCGACTCGCTGCTCTGTCATTTGCCAGCCAGCATTTTCCCTCTGAAGGAGGTCCCCATTAATCTACTTGCATTTTCACGTGCTTTCGAACTGCTGGGTGGGCAGGAGCTGGAGGTGAGTGACGGGAGCTCACCCCATCATGCAGAGCTGTGGATTGAACCTGCCAGAGTGCTGGCCATTTCTGGTTGACCTAACTAGCGGTGCTAAGCCACTGTGCCAATACATCTCTATATACTTGATAGATATACATGAGTTACTGCAGTATTGTATTATTAACAATAAAATTCTATTGTTTTATATTGTTTTATTAACAATAAAATTCTATTGTTTTTAGAATTAAGTGAAATGCTTTGTGCTTGTGGGAGACAAAGCGTAGAATGCAAGATTGGTTTAAGTTAGTTTTATCCCAATATCTTGGATGTAGTGAAAATTTGCATGGGGACATCTGGACGATTCACAGTTTTCCATCTCTAGCAAGGAGTCTGAAATTCTTATGCCATCTCAAGAAAGTTTCTACAACTGTGTGTTCAGAAAAGGATTTTTAAGCTAGAAAATATAGTGTCTGGTGGAGTTGTACAAACATATCTCCTTAAAAAAATATTGGGAGTGGGACTGTGTGTCTAATATTTCATTTTTCAAGACCTGGACAGATGTGTGAGAACCGGTTTTGTGTAATTGTTAAGGTCCCAGGCTGGAAACCAAGAGACGGTGAGTTACAAAGCCAGCTGAGTGACTTTGGGTCAGTCATACTCTCTCAGCCCTGAGAAGTTTCCAAGAAAACTGCAGGGACTTGACCAGGAAATCAACAGGAGTGAAGATTGACTTGAAGGCTCATATGCGTGTGCACACACATCATAAAGCTACTTCAATGTAAGTGTAAAAACCAGAATGTCTGCTAAGAAAAGCAGCTTTGAAAGGATGCCACATTCAGTGGAGAGGTAATAAACAGCATATTTAACCATATACTTCCTATAATTTATCAGTACAAATTGTACTTGCTCTTATTCCTTCCTAGAAGTTTCCAAATCATATTTACCATTCCACAAAGGAAAAAAAGGCAAGATGGTTCCATTTTAAAATATTGAAAAGCAACCAATCAAAAGAAAAGGGGAAATAGCCAGGAGCCCATAAAACATAATTAAAGAAAGCCAGAAACTCCCTTATATGAGCAAGTTTCCCTGATGAGCCATGCAGCCAAGAATATCTGAAAGCTTTCACAAAGTGCTGGTAGTTCAGAGTTAGGCTAACTGAAAACAGTTCCATCCAATGAAGCACATAGTTCCAGGGTCAGGCTGGATCAGTTCAGATATAATGTTCAGTTCTGATGATTCAGGGCTGAATTATCATGATTAGTTTGCCTCATTCCTTAGCAAGAGAGAGGGAGAGCCATTCTTCAGTCTATATGTGACACATACTTACCATTTGTGCTTCAGTGGCACATAGAATGTGGCACACATTCTATTGTGTGACAAACGGCAGACAAGCAAAGGCCCAATCACTTCATACTGAGGGATATCCACCCATGACTAAAACAAATTATGGTCAAAAATGGGGGTCCCAAGTTAAGCATTTCTGATGCATGGTCTTTCTCGCACTCTCTTTTTCCTTCAGTGCGTTTGAGTATGCATGCATATGTTTGGCAGGCATCATAGCACTCATCACACTGGAGAGAGGGAAGCCAACTCCCATTTCATTACACTTAGAAGCAGCTGTTCACACTTCATCCAGAGGCTGAGCAAAGTATAGTTATGCTGAGTTGAAGGTCAGATGCCAATTACCAGTCTCTTATATTTCTCTTCTGACTCAGCCCTCTTCACTGAGTAAAATGTCCAAATCAAAATATGCAAAATTGAGTGCAGCCACCCAATTGGTTGATCACCGGTGAGTGATTCCCAAGGGATCAGATTGATGACAACAGCTTGAAGCAACCTGTTGATTTGAAAGGCCCAAGCAACCAACTGAAAGTTGACCAAAGAGATTCTGGAAAAGACTGCAAAAGTTCACATCAGGATGGATAGGTTTTGACTCTTGGGTTATTCTTTTATTTGTCTTTTGGGACTAAATTCAAATTATCCAATCATTTCAGTCTCACTAATTCTAAAAACAGAATTATATCCAGTCATTCATGGGACAAGAAAGCAAGCAGATGTGAACAAAAGAAAACTTTCAGGGCCTTTCCCTCTTGCTGAGATAAAGTGTTATCCACCCATCAATGAGTCAGCAGAAAACCAGACCAGCGTGAAATTTGCCTTTGTTTCAAGTCACTGCTTTATCTTAACTTCCCTCTAAAGTTATATGTAACAAAAGCTAACAGAATTTATATACCTTGAGATTGCCTTTGCATGGTATCAGAATAATGGGGAAAATATCCTTTAATATGTATGACTTAAAGCTGCCTCAGTTTAGGGATGAGTGGAAGGTAATGACATAAAAACATAGCAGGAAAAAATAGTGCCAGGGCATATTTGGACCATGGTTAAGGGCAAGTGGGAAAAAGCTTTTAGTATGGATTTGATAAAATTGCTATGGTCTCCTTGCCATTTACAGATTTATTTCAAGGATTTATCAATTGCTTTAAACCTATCCATTGTGATGGTGATTTAAAACCACAATAGCATTATAGAAAAATAAGAAAACAAGATCACATGACAATAGGATTCATTTTGAAAGAAGCTATAGTACTTGAAAAGACATTCAAATCCACCACAAAGTCCAAGAAACAAAGACTTCAATACCTATTAATTTTTTAATAAAGCAGGACCTAATATGAATGACTACGTTGTGTCACCGAACTAAATTTCCTTGATAATAAGACATGTAACACAATGATCAAGGTCATTTAGTTTGTTTCAGAACTTTTTTCTATTTCTACCTTTTATTTTGGTTGCGTTTGTAATTATCTCAAGGAGTAGCTTCTTTTCTTCTTTCCCTACTTTAAAATCTGCCTGAGTTCTTTATTCAATTCATTAAAAATGTGGAGAAATGGAACTAAAAATCTTAAGTTTTCCTGTAGATACAAACATGAGGTGATCTCCTAGAAGAGGCATGTCCAACCTTGGCCATTTTAAGATTTGTGGACTTTTTAAACTCCCAGAATTCCACAGCCAGTTATGTTTAAAGTTAAAAATATCCTCAAGTTGCCAAGGTTGGATACCCCTGATTTAGAACAACCAGCTTGCATTAAAGGGGAAAAATCCTTTTTGATGGTTCAAAAGAATTCTTAAACATGAGGAGATGAGAAATTGGAAAGGACAGTCATAGCTCTGATTCAGATGACTATCCATGACTGTATGTACTCTACATTTTTTGCCCTTACCAAATCCATTTTAGATTGTTTGCGTCCTAGAAATAGATTTCTTTATGTGCTCAGTAGAACTTTTGATATATTCAACAGCTTTTGAAAAGATTCAACTACATCTTTGCACTGTAAGAGTTAATTCATACTGAATGTATCAGTTTTAATCTTTCTTCACTGCAATAAATTGATTTTTTTTTTAAAAAATGACAATCTAGACCTGGCTTTTTTTTATGTGCTCTCTCTTTTTCTTTTGTGTACTTCAGCAACTGTGGCTTTATACTTTTATAACAATATCTTTCTATGCAGAGAAAAATTCCTTGATAAACTTGAGAGTTAAAACTTAATGACTTTGAGAGTGGGGATGGCCATTGTAGTAGGATCCTCTGTTCAACCCATCACATTGCCAGTGAAATATCAAAAGCTAGGGAATGTGATCATTTTGCCCAAATTCTGATGAGTGTCTAGATGTTTGCTTCATGTGGTCCTTTTATATATTTTTCATATTTTTTCATTAATAAGATTCTTGTTAGATTTAAACAGAATAGGCCCAGTCAAAAGCAGTCTCTATGCAATTGTTTAACAGTAGTTAAAGAATTTTTCCATCTGCCCACCTTGCTCCTGACCTTAGCAGATAAATTAACAGTCCTCACAGGGATCGGTTCTCCTAGGCTGCTTTCCCTCTTCATACATAGTTCACTCCTCGTTTTCCCCAAAATTCTACTACTGCTGTTACTTATTAATATTCATATGGAAATCTTAAGGATTGGTGAATATTTTCTTACTGAAATCAGATTTACTTCAGGTAATTAGACCAGTACTTTCACATTACATATTTAAAATTCAGAGCTTGATGGAAATTTGGATTTTTAGCACTGGAAAACACATCTGCCCTGAAATATATGATATGAGCCTGCCTTGTTAGAGTTTGCCATCCTCAAGTGTGATTTCTTTCTTTTTCTTCCTAAGAAAGATTACCACTGTGTTGTTTTTGATTGGTGTAGTACTTGCCATTGCGTGTGCTTCTTGGGGGAAAGAAACCTCTTTAATTGAGACTTGTCTTGACATCCTTTTAAATTATTAAGGGCTTGGGATGCTCATTAAAGAAGAGATTAGAACACACAGTAGACGTGAGTAATTATTAAAGGCCCAAGAAGAGGGACAGATGGTGCATTTTAATGGAGGCTTTAGTGGATTGCTAAATTAAATGAGTAGTTTAGTGATAAAACTGGTTGGAGTTAATCAATTGAATAAAACTATAGAGAGGCTGTGGAAAAGGCTAGATCAGAACACTTTTAGAAGTAATGGCATGGATTGCAGACATTCATATTTGTTTAATAATAGATTTGATGATGAGTACCTAATTTGTCAGAAAATTGGGCATTAGGTCAAGTGCTGTTTGACAGACGAATGTGGACCAATTCAGTGTTAGCTGTGTGAAACACCATAATTTCAATACACAGTGATGAATTAATTATTTAATGGAAATACAGTATAATCATTCTAATGAAGTATTGTGAAGAGTGTTTTCCACAAATGTGATAAATTTCTAAAGGCCTTTAAGTATGCTAAAGTTTTCTCTTGCTCATCTTCACAAAGTCATAGGTTGTATCGCGGCTGAATCTGAATGTGACATGCAGTTGTGTTTCATTGGCATCATAGAGAAAAAGAACTTCTCTCCTTAGGTCTTCTTGGAGGCCGCCAGATTTTGTGGGACAAGCTGCATGAAACCTATTGATCAAGCTGAGATTCAACAGAACTACATGATACATGATATATGTTTGCTATAGACATTTCCTCAGTGAAAATCTCCCCTAGGCCATTTTCCCTACACAAAAAGAAAAGCTAGCCCACTATAGCTTTAGTTGGTGAGTTCATGATGTGTGATGGCTGAGTCCAGATCTTTTAGAATTAGGCCTGAAATAGTTGATTAAATTTTCTTAGTACTGCTGCTTGCTTGTTAACTGGATTCTCCCAGCTGCTGGATAACCTACACAACTCAAGTCATTTGCTGGGTTACTAATAAGACATGGAGCCTTTGACCCAGCAACTGTTCAGTCAACTGATTGGAAGTTTAGAGATAAGAAATAAAATATGAGCTTTTCACTTCTTAGGCCACTGGATGAAAACTCTCAGAGTTCAAGAGAAGTTGGCATTTAATAGCTAATTAAATGTCTCCATAGCATATGCCTATAGCTGGCAAACTGTTAGAATGGGGAAAGTCTTAACACAACTTGCTTGATCCATCTGATCAAAATCTGTAAGATTTTGATTGTAAGATTCCCTCTACTGAATTGCTTTTCTCCACACTTTCAATTTATTTGGAAAATGAGCCTCAGAATTTGCTTTATGCTGAAGTGTTTGAATGAAGGACATAACATAAGCTAAGCACATTTCTTAGTCAGCTGATTCATTAACAAAGGCATTTAGCAAAGTTGGGTCACCTAAGGATAAATACTGGTTGAGTTCCTTGAAACTCTGATGAAATTGCAATATTATAATAAAGGGCTACAGGAATAGTTTTTAACTACAATTAAAAGTTACCATAATTTAATATTTACTCAGTACTGTAAATTGAATTTAATTTAAAATGAAAGTTAAAATTCTAATTTCCTGATATCCTGTTAAAAAGAAGAGATGAAGAAGAATAAGGCTGAAGTTTGATGTTTCATCCTCTTAATATTAAATTGTGGTTTAGTGTTATATACAAACCAGCTCAGAGAAAGAGATTGAGACTAATATCCTCTCAGCACAGAGATTTTGGCTTACATAAAGATAGATTGAAATGTACCACTTACATTTCTGCTTGTTGAAACATTTTTTAAAAAATAATAGTTTATTGAATTTTTAAATCAATACAATTCATAATACAATAATATTACTTGGAATAATAGTGCTAGTATTAATACAAATGATACAAAGAGTAACTGAAGAATAAAACTAATATATTTTATTTCATGTAACTATTTTTAAGTAAACTATTTATTTAAATTAAACTAAGCTGTATAAACCAGAAAAGGAAAAGAAAAGAAAAAAAACCATGAAAAGAAAAATAATGAAACAAGTAAGAATTGAAACCCAATGTTCCCACTAGGAAAGAATTCACACAAGCCTATGTTATGTTTAGCCTACTGTGAATTAGATTTACTCTGAAATTCTTGTTAACCCTTTTCTATAGTATTAAATATGGTATGATTCTTTAAATAGAGAATTTAACCATTTTGATTAAAATGCCTAAAAATAGAGAGAACGTTAACAGTGTCAAAGTTGAAAAACTGAACAATGTGTTATTTTGCAGTCTGGGAGCTAACATAAAGGAAGAAGACGTATCTCAGAAAAAGACAACTTTTTAACTTGAGACCTACCCAGTCGAATTCAAAAAGCCAATCGCAGCAAGCTCTTTAGTCGAAAATGGTGCTGTGCTGGTCCCAACCAGCCAAGTGAACTGAAATAGACCAACATGTGTGCCTCTCCCCTATCCAGTTTAGACTGTGACAATCCCAATGATTAAAAGCCTGGATTTACAGCTGTTCTGAAAGTATCTTCATATTTCATAGTGCAAGATTCTTTGTGCTTTCTGCAGAGGATTCAAAGCAAATCAGGTTTCAGACAAGTCATGTAAAAATGGTAATTTGATCCAATGTTATTCACTGTTCATGGTTCTTGCTTATTCTCCTCTTCTGTCTTTCAAAATATCACCTACACTTTAGAAATTAGATCTCAGCCTGACTTATTGCTTGTGAACTCCTGAGCGAACTGCATCTTGCTGCTGAATTCACGCTGGGTAACTTTTTGTTTGTCTTGGTTAGCAAACTGAAATCCTGCGAGGTGTCGGTATGTTGCATTCACAACAGGCAGAAAGGAAAAAAAGCTTCCACACAGCTTTAGCTCCCCATCTTTCTTTTTGGCTGTCCTTGTTAGAATTATTTATTTATTTACATCCTGCCTTTGTTATTTTATACACAACTCCAGGAGGCAAACATATGAAATGCTACAGAATTAACCGTAGTGCATGTTGCCAGATTCACAACAGCTTCTTAGAACTGTATCCCACTGCTGTTGGAGGGCAGGAGTCACACAATTCTAGCAAGCTTCAGATATTCAGAGCAGATCCACAAACTATGGTGACCTACATGGCTGCAAAAGAACCCATTAACTGCTATTATGAAAAATTATAAGCTTGTTCTAGGACTTCCTTCTTCCAGAAAGGATAGGATATAGCTTGGAGATGTCAATAATGAGAAAAAGAGAATATCAGAAAACTCCCAGTATTGACAAGCCAGTTCTACAAATTCACACATGTCTCAGTCCCATACAGATATGATGGAAGCATCTTTACATATGTATAAAAGATTTCTCTCTAAGTATGTGATTCAGTGCCCTGATCAATTGAAAGCATGTATACACAGAATACTAAAGAAAGAGAGAATATACATTTGCCTGAATATATATATAGAAAAGAGCAAATGTTTGCTCCAAATTACCTGGGAAATTAGAATATTTAAATTGTTTTGATTCTTACAAAGCTAATGAGGTACTTATGCACTATCTAAGATACTTTGGAGTTTAATATCTAGCTTAAGCACCCGTACTTCCACTCTGAATCAAAGGCCCTTTAAAACCTTTCGGGATGGAAGATGAGCAGCTACCAAAAAGCTTGTCCTCAAAATTACATTCCTCAGTTGACATCCATGAAGGTTACTTACTGATGAGCCATTTCCTTAATTTGCATACCATCCTTTATGGTATTATTATTATTGTATTGAAAACTCAAATGCATATATCTTATTAAATGACACTGTACAAAGAAATGTTCAGGTCATAGGCAGACTAGGTAGGGCAGCAGGTTAGGATATCTAACCTATATCACTATTTATTGTTGTTCAGTCATGCGGTTGTGTCACTCTTCGTGACCCCATGGACTGCATTATGCCAGGCCTCCCTGTCCTGAACTGCCTCCCAGAGTCCTCCCAAGCCCACGCCCATCACACTATCTATGCTATCTATCCATCTCATCCTCTGCCATCCCCTTCTCCTCTTCCCTTCAATCCTTCCCAGCATCACAGTCTT
>JANHZU010004268.1:398702-415964 GCA_032468055.1 Acrochordus granulatus
AAAGGTATACATAGTCCAGCTTTTTTCTTCCAGCCACTGCTTTCAAAAATGAAGGACATTTTTGGAAGACAGGAAGAGGAATCTCTCAGGTATAGCATAACTCCTGAAGTCTTTTCCAACAGTTCATAGTGACTTAGTGCAATAGACGCTAAGAGATTTGTGGTTTTCTTTCAGTTTAGTTTTTTGCATAGTTCCAGAAAGTGAGGGCTGTAGGAAAAAATGCATAGATTTATAATGGGAAAAAATGAAAAGAAATATGGTTATAGGATAAGATATAAACTTATCCTGAGTTTAGGCCTAATAATCACATTCAAATGCTATTCTTGCAATAGTGTAAGGTAATTATTATTCAGTTTCAAAAGGATAACTTACTCCTGACTCATTGATACACAATTTTGTTAGTATCTGATCTGCTTCTTTCTCAATGGAAAATCAAGAGTGAATGCTTTTCAGAAATCTTGTCTCATGTCTTTGAGACCCATCACAGTAATATATTTATGTACTATATGTGTACACATAGATACCACACATATACACACATATAAGCACACCTAATATTGAAAAAAATATTTTTTCCAATGTTGTAAGTTCTCAACAGATGGCAGTATCAATGTACTGGAAGCACTGATATGTTGTTTAGTATGTTTTTCACATAAATTGGCAGAAGGTTTCTGTGAGAAAAGCTTGGGTTGGTATTATTTGTGAAATGGAAGCATATCCTGAGTTCTCATCAATGCAATTTTAGGCATGTCATGATTGAATTTTGACTTCTGAAGAAGTTCATCCAACTGAAATTCATCTCTGAACATAGGTTGTTTATGGTGATGACAATGCTGGTGTGAGTATTGTGCATTGCTGGGCCAAAAAAAAAAAACAAATGAGAGTAAACCAGGAAAAGATGATTTGTGTGATCAAAAATAAAGTTGACAATTTTGATGGCAACCAAGAGATTTCATATGAGATAGTTGATGAATTGATTAGTACATCATTCAAATGGAAAGTTTTGTCACTCCTGTAACTTTACTGATGTTGATCAATATTGGAAGGTTTGTGTAAGTTGACTTCCTTGCATCCTGATGGCTGAGACTAAACCTAAAAAACCTGATCAATTGTCATGCTATGAAAATGAAGGTAAGGAATATTTTCACAATATTGTGACAACCATCATTATGAGTCAGTAATACTACATCAGAAAATTGATATAGTATCAATTCATGCTATATCATCACAAATCTTCCCCTGCAGAAGTGGGGTAAAGAATTCAAAACCCAGGTTAAGTCAGAAAAACTCTTGTTATAGTTTTTGGGGATACCAAATGTTTTATTCACATGGATTTCCTTGAACCTAACACAACTACCAACTCAGATTGTTCCATTATAACACTCGAAACTTTGAAAATAAACCAAACTGTTAAAGTACGAGAAAGAAAATTTTCTGCAACATGATCTTAGTAGGGCTTACACCATGTGAGCCACACAAGATACAACTGAGAAATTAGATCTCTTCATTTTATTCCATCTATCATATAGTTCATGCAAACTTCCACCTATTCTCAACACTGAAGGAATACTTTGGTGGGCATCTGTTTGACTTAGATGAAGAGATGGAAAGGACTGTTAGGATATGGTTGAGGAGTTAAAGTATGGTGTTCATAATATCTTGAGGAATCTTGGCTCTTGTTTGCAGAATGTGCAGCAAATGAAGAAATAAATACAAAACATCTCATTTTAACAGGAATGTTTTTCCTGTTTTATTATTAAATATTTCCACTTAAATTTATTGAGGTGGAGGATTACTTTTCATACAATTCTCATGTATTAATTACATTGTTCTTTTAATGAACATTTGAAAAATAGTATAAAGGCAGAATAGCAGTTGATAATATGGTTATAGGAGTTATACTATTCTTCTGGAAGGCTTCCTTGTTTGGCCTAATAGGATTCTTGAGGAGGGAGAAATCTGAAGAAGCTGCCCTGAGTAATTAACATTTGAAAATTCCATGGCTGTACGGGTGGAGTGTGGAAGAAATCCTGCCTTTCTCCATTCAGTGCCCATATTTGGAGGAACACAAGAAAATAAAAATGGAATTATTGAAAAATTAGCGTCCTGTGCATCATGAAATGTGAATATAGTGCACTGAATAATTTTTGTGGTGCTGTTATGTCCAGTTCACATTATCAAGTGTCTTGCCCACTTGGAGGTTACCTCTTAAGTTGGTCCTGTATCCCGATGTTAAGGGCAGATCCAGGCAAAGATACAAAAGTGCTGCCTTTTTTCCAGGCTACAAGACATGTGGCATTCTATCATTCCTGAAGATACAGCAGAGGAATTTAACAACCAACTCACAGCTCTGTTAAACCATCTAGATAACACTCCTGCAAGAACTGCAATAAAATTCATCATTCTAAACCACAGAAATACAAAGGATACTATAAAAGACATGATTATATCCAACAAAGAGAACTTCATCAAAGACTTTTTAGGATTAATGCAATTAAATGAATAGGAAGTTCCAAGTCGTATGAAAACCAGTTTTCCAGCAAAAAGCCTTAAAAAACTGAAAAGGGTTGCAATAAAGTGTTTATTTCTCTTTCGTAATCAGGATACTATCTAAATATTGCCATTCTAGAATTAATGAATATATTCACCTTATTATGTTTGTAGACTTCTACTCTTATATTTTAGCATTTCTCAGATAAGGAAAATTGACTGATATTTAAAATGCTTACCCATCGATTTATCAATTGCACTATACATACTTTCCAGAATCTTTGCTGTCCCAGAAATCAAGTTATAGCAAGCTGCCCTTGAGAGAACATGTTGTTCTTTGATAGCATTCTCTCACATGATAATATTTTGAGAACCGTGCATAGCTATCTTCAGCCAAAAGCAACTTGGATTATGTTAGATGGCTTTTAAAAATGTTTCTAGCCTTAAGATTAGCCAGATTTTATAGCTATTTCCTGTAGCTGCCAGCCTGCCATGGTGCTGGTCTGCCTCAGCTACACCAGGCTTCCTCCAAAATGTGGCTATCTGCCAGACTGTAATAACTAAGAAGAACATTAAAGCAGCTTTTCCTACACATGTGATGGATCTAAATATGGATCCCAGGGAATGAACTGGAGGATTCCAATTGGAATTATCTCAAAGTTTTCCCTTCATTAAGCCAAGCTTTGTAGGAGACGTCATACCGGATTTGGGAAGTTCTGATGCTATCCCAGATCTGACGTTTGATGAAATATTTTCATTAGCAGTATGAACAATAAAATTATGCCTGTAAAATTATAGAATGCCAACTTCATTTTGTCATATCTTTAACGCAGCTATTATGTTACATGTAAACAATCCTATCATTTGTATATCAGTGAAAGAACCTGGTTACAGGAAAGACATTTGCCTGAGATTGAAGTGATGCTACCAGGCAATTCTGAGCAAATCTGAACAGCCTAATGGTAGAATACCTGATATGCATATAGAAGATTCTACAATCAGTTTCTAGATACTTCAGGCAGGATTGGAAGAACATCTGTCTCAAACCCTGGAAACAACTGTAACATGATATCCTCTGGATGTGCTAGAGTTCAAGTCTCACATTTTCATTGTGGCATAATAAGCCAAAATCTAACACATCTGGATGCCATTGAGTAGAGGAAGGATTTTATTTTATTTCTACATGAGTGGGTGTGCGCTTGTGCATCTGTTTGTATAATATTTATGCATAAACATACACGGAACAGCATCAATAAAAGTACTGGTTCAATGTTTTCTGTTTTGCAGTCTTTAAGCAAAGACTGCAATAAAAACCCATGCCCATCTCCGTAGTCAGAAGATAAGAATCAGCCATAATATTATTATAGCGTAATTCAATCAATGGAAGACAAATAAATAAAACAAAACCATTTGTTTGAACAAATGAATTAAAAAAAAAATTTTGGCATCTCTAGAAGTCCTATTATTGGGAAGACTTACTTTTTATCCTTGGGAAAATCCAAATCAGTTTATATATGTACCTGCAAGATAGCATTCCTGTGTCTGACTGTATTTTAATGTCTGAAAAGCCAGCTCACAGTTGGAATCTATACTGTGATTATCCATTCAAAACAGAGCTTTGATTGAAGCAATGGAGTGTATAGCTATGTAAATCTAAATGGCGGGAGATTTGAATCTGCCTCTTTGGATTAGCGACCAGTCTCCCCTCCCACAGATACTTAGAGACAACATCAAACTGCAGAGCCAGCTGTAGTTGCCTGCCAAATAACAGGATATCCAAGAGGTTTTTCTTGCAAACAGCCTGTCCCAGCACTGGCAAGCTTTTCTTTTCACAGTACTGGGGCACATCCGTTGATTCTTCTTGGCAAAGAGGTCACTTCTGAGTTTCTCAACAGATTTATTTTGGTGGCTGAGCATGTGGTATGAATTCATTTGCTCCAAGGAGAAGAAAATAATGTTACCGGTGTATAAGGCCTGCTCGACAGACTTCTGAGCGCAGGAAGGCTCACATTGCTTTTGAAAGGGCTTAAAGATAGCGGCTTAAAGAATCTTGTCAACAATTGTTCTGTTTCAATAATGGAAGCATCCCCTGTTGTCTGTCAAAGCTGTGAGACTGACATATCGTGATGGCATCTCTGAAAATGCTCTCACTTTCCCACACCCTCCTTGATGGAAAGACTGCTTCTAGGCAGCCAAGAAAACTAGAAGGAAACTGAGCACCCATTTTATACAGTCTTCATTTTTGGATTTTTCTCAACATTGATACAAGCATCACTTTGTAAATGCTCATTCCAGCCGTAAGACATCAGAAGAAGCAACCATGAGAAAAACTCAACCAGAGACTAGCCCACTGTTATTGGCTCCCTGTTCCCTGGGGATGATTCTCTGAAAGGCAAATCTTTCTGCATTGGAGATGAAGGAGATACTAAAATTATAATTACTCACTGTATACTTAATATATCAATAAATAAAGGTCTAAACTCAACTAAGTGGCTCTCTGGGCAGATAACAACAAGCCAATGGCAAAAATAAAAAGACGAGGGCAGATCTATTGCCTTTCGATCTTCCCCTTTCACAGTTGTAAATGAAAATTTGATTTATATAATTGGTATGTTTAATTAAATATTTTATAGAAATAGAATCAAACTGCATTTATAACAGATATTGCACTGTAATTAAATTAAATGCTGCTGCTTAATTCTGCGTGCTGAAGGTCAGTTGCATCAGTAATATCTAAAAGCTTAACTAAAGATTCAGAAAGGAATACCCTAAAGTTTTCTAATTTTTTTTGCGGGGGAGGGAATGAAAATATCCGATAGCTCTTCAGTTTGATTGGATGTAATAGCGGAGAGGAAAGTATCGCTTAGTTCTTTTCCATTGTATCTGATCTTCTCAAAATAGTGTCTGGTCCAGGAATGTCCACAAGAAGTGGCTAAAATTGGTAGAACGATGAAAGCCTCACCTGTTTTTATGTTTGATGCGTATAAAAATGATCAGAGCTTCAAATGTAACAGTGTGGCTACCCTCTTGACTTTTTGGCCATTGGTCCAGCCCTTGCAATTTCCCTTGCAACTAGACAAACAACAAACTCTTCCTTCCTGTTACAGAGCATATAAACCTAGACAAATGTATATGATTTAGTGCTAATAGCAAGCAGTACTTCAAGTCCTATCATGGAGGAAACCAAAGTATATTTACATTACATAAGTGATATGGCATGCTTGAAGATGACATTTTTAAAATGTTTTTTAGACTGTCTACATAGACCATGCCTGAACTTTTCTAATGGTTTACAGCTGGCTTGTTTTTCAGCACATTCCATAGCTATAAACATAGCCTTGCTTTTTTAAAAAAAGTTCTGATTTCCTATATACAGCGAGAGAGGATTTTTTTCTAATATGGCTTTCTGAAAGTCCACAGCGCAACAGGAAAACTGAACATATTATCAAATAGGACACAGACTAATTGTTAAAATAGCAAGTTCTTCCACTCAGCTTCAATTATTTCTGCAGATTTATGCACAGAAATGTGTAGCTTTCTGAACTTTGAAACTTAATATTTGCATTCAAAGCTGAATGCAGGAAGTAAACACAAGCGAGCGGAAATGGAGTACTTTAGGAAAACAATTTGCAGAAACAGAACTGCATTATAATGTGCAGGGAAGAAATGTGCCGAAAAGACGTATCCAAACCTTCCCGCAGATTTTTCAGGAAAAGAATGACAACCCACACATAGAACTGGAACAAAATTAAAATCATACTGCTCAGAGAAATGAGAAAACTAAGTGGAACTGAATGCGCAGACGACAAACAAATTGCCCTGGCAGTACAGAAATCGGCATTAAAAATTTTTATCCGCTCTGAAATAAACTATCAGTACTTACACAAACGCGTGTTGTGGGGGGGGGTTAGCGTGATTTGTCTTTCCTTCTTTTTAGTGCCGCAAGTGCCTTGTGGTTTTTCAGCAATTATCAAGCAGCTGGTGGACTGTGGAATTTGCTGAAGGGCTCTGTTGATGGCTGCGCAATGTTTATTTGCTGGTGGTTGTTTACAGCACCTGTGGGTGGATTAGCAAGTCTTGACTGCATCTATTTGTCCAGGAAATTTAAACTGTGAGCTGTGTGTATAATTAGGAGGCAGTGTACTTTCCACTTGATCACAGTACCCAACTGACCCCTGCCGCAGGTGCCTGTAATTCAAAATAGGACATGGCTCCTAAGATCCCTTTGGTATCAGCTGCAAAGCCTTCCACAAGGCACTTTTTCTTTTCTTCATTTTTTAATGCATAAATGTATATCTGGCATGCTGGCGGGAAACCCAATAAGCAACCGATAATTAAACTTGTATTTTAAGCGATTTCTAGGATCAGACCAACTGAGCCATTCAGTGGATTCAGGCTGCTCGAAGGACTGCAGAGGAAGATTATGGAAAAATAAATAGAAAGTAAACAGCTTTTTTTTTTACCTTAAGTATAAAAGAGCCAATCGTCAGTTGCCGTTGCTGGCTCTAACATTTAGTAACTGATAATTGCTGTAACTGGGGCCAGTGAGCTTTCCAAATATTACTCAGTAAATTTTAATTAGCACCCTGGGGACTGAAACATTTCCCAAGAAGCTCCCAAGAGATTCTCTCTCCCCCAACCAGTGGCATGGTGTGCTGAGTAATTTTAGATCAGCCTGCCTGTCGGAGTGGATCAGGATCATCTTGCCACTCAGACTGGGAAAAATGCACCTGCTCCGGCATGGAAAGAAGGTGCATTATCGGCCAATTTGTGCTGCTGATTTTTGCTGCTGCCCCAGTTTGTCAAGAGGGAGATGTAGATGTGTGGATTATTGAGTCTGAACCTGGGGGGAGTGAAATGAAAGGAAGGTGACACAGCCCAAGAAAGTCAGGAGAGAAACGTTTGATATTGCAGGATGCGCTCAACATACTTTCAGCTGATTTTTAAAAGAAATTAATTAAAGATCTTATTGAAGATCCCGAGGAAGGAAACAGTCATCAATGGCATTTTTCTTTAAATGGTATAAAGAAACACAGAGAAGTAATAAGAGGAGCTGGATAATTTTGCTAATATTCTGGACTAAAATAAGTATTTCTAGCTAATGTGGCAACAGTGTATTGCATACTGTATATACATATGCATATATATCTATACATGCGCACGCACATGCCGTTTTTGGCTTTATTGAAGAAGAAGTTGACTTTTTCTCATATGTATCATACGTCTTCCTTTTGCACCATGGTAATGTGTGCAACCTAAAGCAGATATTCAAAAGGCAGTCTTGTAAACAGATTTGTGGAGTCTGGTACTTGTCTTATTTAAATCTATGTCAATAATGTATAAAATAGAAAGTTGAGAAAGGTGTACCTCACTGACATGAGCTCATTATGAAAGGGGTGCAACTCCCACCTCTGGTCTTTTAGCTGCTGATCTAGGGGAAGCCTTGAAAGAGCCATGCCAAAACTTCTGTAAGATGTAGCTGTGTTGGCCCTTCAAGAAAAGGTGCTTTGCAAAGTGTCGATTTGAACAGTGGTTTTTGGTTGAAGTGTTAGACGTGGAGCAGGGAGACCCAGATTCTAGTTTACCCTCCTACCCTGAAGTTCACTGGGTGATTTGGGGCCAGAATCTGACCCTCAGTCCAATCTACCTCACAGAGTTCTTATATAGGGATAGAAGAGAAAGTGGCATGTATGCCACCTTGAACTTCTGAATGAAAGGTGGGTTATTATAGGAGAAAAAAGGGCAGATCCAGGGGAAGGAGTTAAGTGAGGCATTAGTCTAGAATCTCTTATAGACTCAAATGCACAAGGTCCAACCATCCCTGATTGCCACTGAACTTTCTCTGAAATCCACAGGTAGTTGAGTAAATTCTCGTAAATTGGCTGGAGCAATGTATCAGCTAATTTGGATCTTGATGCCTGTGTTGAACAGTTATGAATCTAGCAAACAAACAAATCCATATTCTTCCCATCAGTACCTCATCACAACTACAGCTATGCTTCAGATATAATTGGGGAACAATGAGAAAATGCTTGTCACGGTACATCCTTATGTGATTGTTTAAGAAGATGTGTCTTAGACACTTTTGTTCCAGGTCTGGGTTGCAAGGTACAGCCTTGCAATATGTGCATTTCCCATCTTTGATAAGCTTACCTTGTAAATGCAGATTAGAAGTGAAAGCATATGCATAACAAAGAAACATTGTTTGCCCTGACTGTTATCTCAAAACATTAAATAAACAATGTGTGTTTTCAAGCTAAAAGCTGTGTACAATTTCAACTAAATCAATAATATGGTATTAGTTTCCTTTTTCCCATGCCAGAAGCACCTACCATGCGCTTCCATGTTTGAGAGGATTAGCCGGTGATATCACAGTTGCCCGGGGGCCGCCCAATGGGAGCTCCTTTCAAATCCCTGTTATTTTCCCACCAAAGTGGTACCTATTTATCTACTCGCATTTTGCATCTTTCAAATTGCTAGGTTGGCAGGAGCTAGGCAGACAACAGGCCCCAAACTGCCGAGCTGCTGACTTTCCGGCCAACAAGCCCAGTGTCTTAATCGCTTGCACCACCACACACCCTATGTGGTATCAGTGAAAGCAACTATTACATTAGTAGATTAGTTGGCCTGTGTATCTTAATGACAAATTGCAGAAGAAATTATATTCCTAGGTTGCCCCCTTTTGAGTCAGCTGTATCCTTTTTCCATCTTGTTAAATATCAGGACTTCTTCAGCCATGTCTTTTATTTATATACCAAAAAAGAAACTTGATTGATCTTCAGTCCCTAGCAGTAAATTTCACTGGGTAGTCGTTGGCCAGCTACGACTTGGCAGCTTCAGATATACATGGATTTCCATCTTCGTCATAATTTTAAAACTAAGTTTATTTTAATTCTATCATGTGGATTATTGAACAGGTTTTGTACATATACAGTAATATATACTTCAGATTATTTATTTATTCACATGAATCTTTTACTGTACACTTTTATATTTTGGCACCTGACTTCCCTTATATCATTTCTTTTTCTTTTATTTATCTAACTGATTTTCTCATCATATTTCCTTATGTGGCATCAGTTTAAAAACCTAGCTGATCTTTGCCAATCTTGAAAAGCTAAGCAGGGACAGACTCGTCAATACCTGGATGGGAGGCCACTACAAAATAAAAGGTTCTAGGCTAGATTAGCAAACAAAAATACCACATATATACCCAGGAGAAATCAATGGCAAACCACTTTGACACTGTCATTAAGGAAAGTATATTCTTAAAGTTTATGGTTTAAGAAGTCACCAGGACTGGTTAAACTGACTAAGACTTTTCCTTTCAAAATCCTTTAATTTTCTACATGCTCCATTTGAGCTTTCTTGCTACATGGATCTTTATAATTTTAGCCCAATTTCTGCTACTCCAAATTATCTTCTCTGAACATATTTTGCTTACGTGAACATACATGATTAAACTTACTGTGCTACTATATAAAGTTTGAGGATGAGAGCAGAACATTTTAGGATTAAAAAGTCTATTGTTGTAAGATATTTTTCTTTTGTTTTTTGCCTTTGAGTCAATATCGATCCCTAGCAACAGCCTGGACATGTCTCTGTAATTTTCTTTGCAAGATTTTGGAAGTGGTTGCCATTATCTCCTTCCTAGGGATGAGAGAGAGGACCGTCCCAAGGTCACGCAGCTGGCTTGAGCCTAGGTGGCACTAGACTTCACAGTCTCTTGATTTCTAGGCTAATTCTTAATCACTGTTCCAAACTGCCAATCAAAAGCAAACTAATCTATTAGTTATTCTTTTAAAGAATGATCATTAAGAATCGGTGTGCTATGCAGATCCCTGAAATAGCCCTATTCAGGATTCTGAATAAAAATTCAGCATTAATAGTATTGAAACCACATAAAGGTAGTCCATGACTTACAACCAATCACTTAATGACTGTTTGAAGTTAAGACCCTGAAAAAGGGACTTATGACCTGGATTCAAAATGTTGCCATCCACCATCTGTGATCATGTGACTGCATTTTGGGCAATCAGCCATTTACAGCTGTTTGCAGCATCCCATAGTCATGTGACTGTGATTTATGGTATGTTTGCCAGAAATTGGAAGTAAATGCTGTTTTCAGCACAAAATGCCCCACAGTGAATGGGTTCACTTCACCTTGGCATTCACTTAATGACCACCTTGCTTGCTTAACGATTTCCACGTTCATTTACAACCATCACAAAAAAGATTGTAAAATCAGATGTGGTTATGTGGTGATCCATTTTTGTCTCAATTTAAGACCAAAATCATGGGCTCAGTTACGGTCATAAATTAAGGACTACCCTTATGCCACTTTCAGCTCCTTGATAGCTGAAAAGGAAATAAACATAATGATACATTTTTAAATGAAATGGAGGATGGAGCTGAATCCATCCTGACCTCATTGCATCCATTTTATATAATTTCCCTTTTATACCAGGCAGGAAACTGTTCAGATGAGTGACTTATACTTTATCATAAGGCTACAATTACAGAATCTTGCAAGTCCAAATCTCCTACCATCCCCTTTATAGCCTGAGAAGTTAGGGAATGCTCCTTCTGAGCCTCTTCTTCCTCCTGTTATGCAGCTGAGAACTATACCCCCTCTTATCTGATCATTCCCTAGGTAGTATCTCTTGATTTGTTTCCTTCTCACATACTTTACAATAATTGATTGCTGGCTGATTTTAAGAGAAATAGCTACAATGCATGGTAATACCATGCATTTGCTTGGTAGTTAGGTTCTGCAAAATGGTAAAAGTCCAAAGAGGCATACAATGTTATTCTTCAAAAAAAAAAAAATTCCAAGGGCTAAGGGGACAGGACTTGGAGAAGCTTTTCTTGTAGACAGTCCAATAATTGGAAAGAAGCTAGCAAAAGAAATATTATCTCGAGTCCTATCTAGAGATTTCTCAACAAGGAATTCAGTGCCAATTGACAAGAACATCTAAAGAAACTGTTTTTAGGAAATCAACAGAAATGGGGAAGAAAAAAAATTCCACACATTTTAAAACAGGAAAGGGAACTAATAGAAAGAAAGTTAATTAGTGCAAAGAAGCCAGAAGTACATTGATTGTGGCATTTCTTTCCATTTGTTCTTGGCTACGGCTATGCAAAGCTTTGATGGAGTGATTCACTTTGAAGGCAATGTGATCAAAATGATCCCAATTGAAGCAGATCTGCCAAGGGAAGCTCTGCATGCCAAGTCAGAGCAGCCACACCACTTCCGAAGTCCTCTGGGCAGATTGGCTTTGCCTAGAGGCATTGTGAGCCAAAGCACCTCCTCTCTGACATAACTTTTCAAGCACTAATGCAGAGTGCATTATTTAGGAGGTACCTTTTCATTTAAACACATTTTGAGTAAAAGAGATGTGGTTGGTATGTGAATGGCATACCACCAGAAAACAGAAAGCTGCAGGCTAATTGGGGAAATTGAAAAAAAAGAAATCTTGGTAGAAAGCAACCAATCTATCTATAATGTTGGGGAATTACTGTAGGTAGCCTCCAGTTCAGCACATTTCCAGTTATTTTCTATATCAAGATCAAAACAAGCACACAGCCCATTCAATTCAACTAGCAAAAAAAGAGAGTTTGCTGTTTATTCATTAAACATCAGCAAATGTCAGAAATAGTTAAGTGGCAAAGCAGGACAAAAATCAAGCAAACCAAACAAAGGGAGGGAGAGGAAGAGAAAGAGAGAGGAAGGTAGGGAATTAATAAACCACAATTTATATTATCTCTATAGCTATACACTGAACTACATAGAAGCACAACTGTAGGTATTTAGAATGAATTGTCCCAAATGAAGTACCTTTGGTTGCTGCATCTTAACCTTTTTGTAAAGAATTGTCCAAGGTAGGAGAAAGCACACATGGGAAATTAGCTGGGAATCATTACATAAACTTAAGACGATGAAGTCTGGCCCTCCTTGATGCCTTGAGGCTTGTTTAATCTTTCCCAGGCTAGAGTTACCAGTCTGAGGAAATTCTTGTGGACAGGCATATTGCAATAGAGTAGTTAGTGTTGAACTCTACATGTATGAGTTTGGTTGTCCAGGCCTGAGAAGAATAGAGATGGAAAGAAGAACCCTAGGTGATCCCTCCTCCATTCTACACCATGAAGAAAAGGAGTCCAGTTGCCATGACTCAATCTCCAGACAATTCTACCTGGATGACTGAAAATCTTCATCAATATTAATAATCCAGCTCAACTCCAAGGAGATTTTATCTTTATAAGAAGAGGATCTATGCCCAAGAACTTTGTTAGGCTGAGATTTCTTTATTTTCTATTTTGTTTCCAAACCAGCAAGGAAGCTGGTCTTTTGACTGACAACAGTGAAGCTAACAATTGGCTCTTTAGAGAACAGTTTCCTGAATTTTCATCATTCTGGAGACCAATCATTACAACTGCTGTTGTAGCTTTTAAAAAAGAACTTAAAACAAAAAATTGTTCCAACACTCAATAGCAGTCATATTGACTGATTAATTAATCAAAGCTAGAGTTTAAGCTTTTATAGCAATTACAGTCAAACAAAACTTGGCAACCCTTCCTGAATTTTCAGTTAATTGATATATTAATCAAAAGATGGTATTCTTCTCATCCAGCCTATCTAGACACTTAACTACTTAAGGACTTTGATAAACTGAGGCACTAGGCTTGGTAGAATGGGCATCACCAAAGGACACTGGATAATTATTAAATTACCTGCCCTGAACGGGGGCAAATACTATTTTCTACAGTGATACACTACTCTTGTTGTGCCATGAAAAACAGAACTGAGTTAGAAAAAAGGCTTTTCTGTGCAGATAATTCAGCATAATTAGCAAAGATGAAGGACTTCTGAGTAAGCTGCCTTGAAAATAATGATAGGATATACAGTATTTCTGAGGGTCGAGGTAGGGATTTGTTATTTTAGTTCTAAATTGGCTCTCTCAAAGTACAACGAAATTAAACAATGGACAAAAAGAACAAATAATTTAAGATCCAAATCCATTTTTAATTTCCTGGGAATATGTAACTGTCTTTAGGGATGAAAGAGGCCTTGCTTCATAAGGTCATTTCACATCAGCTTTCTATCACATACATAACCTCTATAAAGGTTATTTTAAACTAGAGCTCAAGGGAACAAAATATCATGTGAACTTTGACAGGTTCCAGGTACACTAGAGGTTTGGTGACACATGAGGAACAACAACAACAATTACTACAAAATAGTTGCAACAAACTTGCATTCAACGTGTGTAAGGACTCCCAGACTTGAAGATGTGCATGCCCAAGCATGGCTCTATTCTGATTAATTATATTATTGGGAATATGATTTTCAGACTTGACTAAGAATAAGTAGAATATGCACATCCATCAGTGAGATGAATAATTATTCACATTAAAAAAATAATTTGATATTTAGCAGCACAGATCTATACCTACGTACTGGAAATGAAATATTTAATAATATAAAATGAAATAATATAAATTAAATGTTCAGTGAAACTTATTCCATGGTGACTATGTAGAGGCTGCTAAACATGCAAGAATTGTATGTATGGTAACTTTTTAATAAAATAAAGATACAATTTTAAACATGCTTGCAGTGTACCATTAAGTTCAGTGGCTCTTACATGTAGATGAATTGTATGGGAAATATCAACTGAATCAAGATGTGAAAGTAATGCATTATGCTGTGAGAATTTTTAACTTGTTTATTTTGAATTTTAACCATCTACCAATTTATTTTGGATACTATATACATAAAGTACAAATATTGTATTATGTTCAATAACACCGTCATAAAATTTAAACTGACTTGCCCAAAGCCATCCAGTGTAATTCAGAGGAGAAAAATTTAATCTGTCCACAACATCACTTATCTCAAATAATTGTTTCAGAATTCCATTAAAATAAAAAGAGGTAAATATTATCTATATACCCACCACAGTTTATAGAGAGAATGAAGTCCCCATCATTGTTATTTTCTCATAAGCTTCTAGAAAAGAAACAGACATAGATAAACATATCTTTTTATAGTAGGATACTGTTAGAAACTGAATGTTTAAAATAAAATTATTCCTATCAGTGTCCTAACTTTAAGGCACTAATCATTTTAAATTTCAAACCATTATTTGTAGGTAAATAAGGTTTGAAGCTATTGTAGTTTATAGAATTGCAACGCAGTTGAACAGCCTGAAATTGTCCAGAATTTACTATACCACATATTGCACAATACCTCAGTACTGGTCCTGCTGCCTAAGAGTGACAAGAGTTGGATTTCAGCCTTTGGAATGTTCCATGATGCCAGTCCAAATGCTCAGCTTCATTTCATAAAATTGTTAATAAGTCTTGAAAGTTACCATGGATCTTGAAAATAAAGTGACATACAATTCAGCAGTAGCAGCCTTGGAAATGTCTATTTTCCCATTTATATTTGTACCAAATAAGGATATTTAATAACTCATATCATGCTTTGGTTTCTGAAATTCTTTTCTTTCCATTTATCTCATCAAAGTAATTGATTAGATATTGATTAGAATTAAGTATTCCCCTCTCCACCCCAAAAAACTAACAGAAGGTAAAACTCAGAACTCTCTTCACAGTTTACTTGCTTTATTGTCTTCCAAAAAATCATTTAAAACAAGAGTCCCCTTGTGTAAACACCATGGTGTTTTAGAATAGAAGTTGAATCTCTTGAAGGACCAAAAAGCCAAAAAACTGCAGATAACAAAGTCTTTTTTCTTGATTAGCTTGAAAAGAGATTCACTGTAATTCAAACATGAAACAATTGATGGACACCAGGCTAGATGTTGAAGCTGACAGTGCCAGTCAAAGCAAGGATTCTTACATAAAGCTACTTCTAATCCTTTTTTAACAGAGAAGACAAGTAAAATGTTTAGATAAATGATTCAGTTCTGGCATTAACTATCTGTTTACAATAGCAGTTAAATGCTAAGTACACAACAATTTGCAAATTCTAGGTAAGCATATTTTTGAGAGAGAGTCCAATGTCTAGTAGCACACCCATGATTTAATACAGTATATTTTCCAATTGTAATTCCTTCCCAAATTACATAAACCCCCAAAATATGAAATCTTAAGATTATGATTTGCAATGTGACTAAGTTGATACAATCTTAAAAAAAATTAAGCAACACCTAATATGACACTTCTGCTGCATGAACCATACTGACCACTGGTAAGGTTCCAAGTGCAAGTCAAAGTGTTGGTTACAGGGTGCAGTAACTGAGAAACCACTGTGTCTCATTGATTCTACTTGCTCTACAAGATCCTGTGAGGTGGGCATGCTCCAAGTTCTGTCCTCAACACAACGCTTCAGAAGTTTTTATTGCCTTGACCCTGTCATATTTTAAGTGAAACTTGAAGACCTGGCTTTTCCTATGGACTCTAGGATAAAGTGTTGTTTTCATTGGATGGTTTTACATGATGAGGATTTATTCTTTTTGGATGATGCTGATGCTGATGATTAGCCACTTCCCTAGTTTGTTTGGTTTTTTTTAATCACAACTGTATTCATTTGACAGATCACACAATCAATCAATCAATGATATGATGTAGATGTGTCCACATAGTTCATAAGTTCAACTGTTTACTTCTGTACCTTTCCACTGATAGCTAACAAAATAATGTAAATGTATGAGCAAAGGAAGTGAGATGTCTCAACAGAGCTCCTGTTAGCTTGTGTCTTCTTAGACGACCAACCATGCCAACCGTCTACCTATGGGTAGACATCATTGGAGGTTTTTCTGAAGAGTATGAAGAGTAATCTCTCATGTACAGTGCACAGGTTTTCCTGATTATTGCAGAGATTTAGTTGATCCTTGGGCTACCTTCGAATTCTTTAATTCTGTTGTCCTATGATTGTGGGACTATGCCAATATCTGCATTGGCTCAGTGATACTTTGTTTTTGGATTGAGCCAGAGAGGGTTTAAAAGGCTTTAAAGTTGTTGTGTCTATTCTATTGATCAAACAAAAGATATTAGATCAGGAGTCAATTCTTTTACTGCAAGCTTTACTAAATTTGTTTAAAAGGTCAGACAAGGGGAATGAGAGGCAGACAAATCTAACTCTGTCCCAAGGCAAAGAGTTAGCCCTGCATAATCCGCACATAAACCCAATCAAAACTGTGCTTGAATCATGTGAGGCATATGTGATACCAGGCTGGGGCAGGGGAATTGTGTGAACTTAATGGCATCCAAACATCCTGAAGCACTCTGCAAGACTAAAGTAAGATCAAAGTGTGTAATTAACATGCAGAACTGCATCTTAGGTTGCTTCACAAGGTCATTTCACATCAGCTTTATATCACATAAACTAGGACAGCTGTCCCAAACACATAATCTATTCTTTATGTCAAAGTATTTTTGTAAAAGGTTCTCTCAGCAGATCATGTAGTACACAGAGAAATTAATTCCATGATTTTGGTAACTCCTATGCCATTATAACATTTCTAATAAGTTCCTATCTTTATGCTTCTTGGTGATTTTCTCTTGATATTTGCACACAGAGTGTACATTTACTTGTTTTCAAAACATGCTGTTCTTATAATCAGAGATTCTTTGGAGTTTTCTTGGAAAAAGATAATCAAATAATTACTCCATCTTTTTCCTTTTCCTTTAAATTTCTTGGAAAGAAATCATAAATGAAAAATGATATAAAGCAGGAATAATTTATATTGACATGGAGATTTACAATTAAGGGTCAGCCTACATCCTATTTTGTAGTGGACTGACCAT
>JANHZU010004268.1:440062-450903 GCA_032468055.1 Acrochordus granulatus
CTAATAGGATACATACAGGGTTGCTACTGATTATGCAAAGTATTCCTTTGAATAATACATTTCTTCTCATGTTCCTAATGCACTCCTGTATAGTATATGTTGAACAGCAGTTTTTGACTTGTCTCTGCTGGTCTCTGCTGGTCTTCATTCACTCCTGTATAGTATATGTTGAACAGCAGTTTTTGACTTTGTCTCTGCTGGTCTTCATTTTAATAGGGATCTTTAGGAGGTTTTGCTCCTTGGATTGAAACTCTCAATCTGTGGTTGGAATTCTTTCCTTTTTGGGGAGAGGGGGCAGTTAATAGGCTTGTCTTGAGAAACAATAATTCCTCAAAATATCTCTGCTAGCACATTTATGCTAACTGACTGAAATTTCACTTCACATTCATCATGGCCCTAAATCAAGATAAACCTGAAGTTGGGCTGAGAAGAACTAATCAGACAATTTAGACAATCATGTGAAGAATTTTGGGTTCCTGATCAACTCTGGCATGTGAAAGGTAGGCAAAAAACCTATATTGTTTATCAGGGCTGTAAAACTCACTGAAGGAGTACATAAATCCACAGAAGACACTTTGCTGGCACTGTTTTGGCAGATGTTCTGGCAGATGTGCCTTCCGTGAATGAAAATATCTGTGCAGATGACCTCTGAGTACCCTTAAAGTTGTTGTGGCAAGCTTTGAGGATGATGCCATTGCCCTGAAACTTTGAAGAATATCTTTTCCTTCCCACTTGCCTAGTCCAGAAGGGTCCAACCTTAGCAATTTTAAGAGATGTGAACTTAATTCCCAGAATTCCTCAGCCAACTGTGCACCTCTTAAAGTTGCCAAGGTTGGGCACCCCTGGCCTAGCACTTTTGCTACTGATTTTCTCACCTAATGTGCCATTAAAAAGTTACTAATTTTTTGCAGGAACAACTAATAGGCATATTACTTTTTGCTTATCATATCTGTTTAAGTAAACAGAACATCTCATCTTTTTCAGGGGAACCACTTGAAGACATTAAGAAAAGAACAATACAGTTCAGCAGCCTACATCTAACCACTAAGTTCCTCTATAATTTCAGTTACAATGGAATCTGTATAGACAATGGAGAAGAAAATAGATCTTCTCTTGTAGTACAAAGAGGGCCCTAGACTCCACTTATTTTCTATCAGAAGCTAGACTGAGGTTTATGAAACAGACATTGTGATCAAATGTCTACAGATTATGGCACTTTTTTGCACTGCATCAGATTGGAACTGCTCTTCTATTGGATAGAGCATCATCATTTAATCTTGAAATGAATGAACAGCAGGACTGTCACAGATAAATACAAAGAAAGATACACATAGATGTATTTTATGCCAAACATGATCATTTCTATCAGTGGAGCATTACAGAAACATAGCTCAATCTATGAACATGGCACTGTATTGAAGACATGCTGATATTTATTTATTTATTTAACACCGTTCTATGCCACCAATCTCTGAAGACTCTTGGCAGCTTACAAGCATTAGACATTTATACATTGTTTATTTGGTAATCCCGCCTCGACACTGGCTGGCGATGTTTGCATCTGGGGCATCCTTCGCAGTTCCTGCTCTGCCCCCGGTACAGGCAAATCCAACTCTGACTCGCTGCTCAGCTCTGACTCACTGCTCCTGTCGCTGCTGGCCGGTTCCCACCAAAGTGGTACCCATTCATCTACTCGCATTTTTATGTGCTTTCGAACTGCTGGGTAGGCAGGAGCTGGAGGCAAGTGATGGGAGCTCACTCCATCATGTGGTGCTGTGGCTCGAACTGCCAGAGTGCCAGCCATTTCTGGTTGACACAACTGATGCCATTAAGCCGCTGCACCACCGCACCTCCTTTTTTTGATATCCCTTTTTAATAATATAAGGATAAAGGCAAAAAGAAGGGTCTTTCCCTTTTTCCTTTTCTTTCTGAGATCTGAGCAATCCAGCATGGTCAGGGGTGTCCAACCTTGGCAACTTTAAGTTGTTTGGACTTCAATTCTTCTGCCAGTTATGTTAAAATTGCCAAGGTTGGACACCGTGAATAATCTGAAAATTATGAACATATTGTATTCATTTCTGGTCCATGTTTATTAAATTTATGATCCAACATTTGATTGAGTAAACTGATCTTGTTTTCATGTTCATAACTGTTTAAAAGAACTGTATATGGACACAATTATTATGGAATCTCATTTAATGTATGGGGGGAAAATCCATTATTAATGAATTTCCAGTAAATTAGTAAATACCACCAACAGTGATTTGTGTCACTTATATGATAATATTATGCAGATTATGAAAATGACATCATTTGTGTTAATCACACAATGTGTGTAATTATGCAAATAAAGTTATGCAGATGACATTTATGATATCATTTATATAATTTGTGTAAAGATGTTAATATGTGTGGAAAATTCCAGGCAAAGTCTACTGCACAATGGTTTAGTAAATCAAATATTTACTTTACAATATAACCCTTACCAAAACAAATATACATATTGGAATATACCTCTTAGAATGCATAAAGAAATACCTTGAAATTATTAGAAATGAATCTGAGCAGAGAGAAAGAGTCATATGAGTCCTTTCATATGACTTCTCCATATTTTTCCCTACTTTCCAATACTTCTGATTGGAGTCTTCCAAATATGCTAGATGATTCTCTCTAGAATTCCCATGCAATGGTTCATAATTTTCTAGTGAGATTTTTGTAAAAGTATTTAATGTAGAATACCAGAATAGTAATGTATGGCTGTGAGAGTTGTACCATAAGGAAGGCTGAGTGTAAAAGAATTGATGCCTTCAAATTGTGATGCTGGAGAAGACTCTTGAGAGTCCCTTGGACTGCAGGGAGATCAAACCAGTCAATCCTACAGGAAATCAAGCTGATTGCTCATTGGAAGGACAGATACTGAAGCTGAAGCTCAAATACTTGATCAAACAACTATTGCGAACAGAGGACTCATTAGAAAAGACTGTGATCCTGGGAAAGATTGAAGGGAAAAGGAGAAGGGGATGGCAGAAGATGAGAGGGCTAGATAGTATAGTCAGTATGATGGGGGTGGGTTTGGGTGGACTTTGGGAGGCAGTGCAGGACAGGAAAGCCTGGCATGTCGTGGTCCATGGGGTCACAAAGTATCAGACATGACTGTGTGACTGAACAACAACAAAAAGAATACCAGAAAGGAAATTTTTGGGGTGAATACTGTAGAGAAATTAGATAAATATGCACAGAGAGATTAGATGAAAAATACCTCATACCGATACCCTGTACCAACGAGTGGAAATTGATGTTAATACTATTTAATTATCTTGAACTTGATTCAAAACTTTAGGTTAAACTTTCATTTATCTTGCAGCATTCCTTCTTTTAAGCTCCAGATGAAGACTTTTCTATCCACTCAGATTTCTTAATAATGTATTAATTTGGGCTTCTCAGTTCTAAAGTATATGTGTTTAATTCAATTGGGTATGTGCGTTTATGTGCATATGAGCATATTTTATATTACCTATGATGGTACAATCTATGTCCAACTTAATCTTTAAATGGTTTTACAATTTGTTTAATGAGGTGGTAAAAGCTGGAGTGATTCTGGATTGCATTATCTTCTCATGGCTGATGACTGCAAAAGTATATGGCAGGTATGTCCAACCCTGGCAATTTTAAGATGTGTGGACTTCAGCTACCAGAATTCCTCAGCCAGCATAGGAAGACCCCTAGTAAATGGTACGTGAGTGAAGTTTTGTGTGAATATCTTAAGTGTAACCCCATAATCTTAAGGAATGTTAATACAATTTTTTTTTTGGCCATTTGGAACATGCCTAGCTTGGAATCTTTTTTCATGAAGCTCTAGGATGACCCGATTAAATAAGTGTACTTGGATGACAAAATTATCCTTTGATTAGGGAAGAAAATAAGGCTAGCCAAATTACATCTGATTTTACTGCCTGATTATGTGTAAGCTTGGTTCTCACGAACACTCTCTTGATAAAAGCCTTAATTTCTAGGAAAAAGTTAACATGGCAAACATGACTGAGTCATTTGGTTACAAAAGAAATCCTATTTCCCCCCAATAACCATTGTCTCCTCATACAAGGTTCTTCAAAAAAAAAGGAACTATATTTTGGATCCACATTTATCTAGCATTTAAATGAAGCAGCAGTCAGAAGATATGTTCAAAAATATTTCAACTGTTGTGGAAACATCTGGAGATTTATACTCCTTCAATTTCCAGAGATGAAAAGACTTAAAAAAAACCCTACCCAGACTGAAATAATTAATCACGAGAGCAGCAAGAAAAGAGAACTGAGACTTCAAACACAAAAGGATCAACACTGTGGAAGCTAAGTAGCTAAGACACATTGCAAAGTACAAAGGCCTCAATAGAGCCACCTGATATTTCAATCTACTGTAGTGAGACCAGCTTGATTAGAAGAAAATCATACTTGCGCTGGCTGTGGCTTTCTGCTCAGGAGAGAATGCAAGAAAGCATTGCCTCTGAATCAAGCATGATGTGGCATGGATGAACATCCAGTTTGCCTCCTTGAGAGCTTATTTTCAATGGTGAATATGATCCTTAAATCTATTTGCATATAAACAGAAATGCATTCCAGAACATCCCATTGCAGATATCTGGGAGTTTGCATTAACCTGTATAGAAATCACAGGAAGTCCTTGACTTGCAACTATTTATTTAGTGACCATTCAAAATTACCACAGCACTGAAAAAATGACACATGACCGATACTCACACTAATGACTGTTACAGCATCTCTATGGTTACTTGATCAAAATTCATGTACATGGCAACTGGCATTGGTTGTGGTGTCCCAGAGTCATATAACTACCATTTGCTACCTTTCCAGCTGGCTTCTGATAAGCAAAGTCAATGGGGGAAGCCAGATTCACTTAACAGCCACATCATTCACTTAACAATTGTAGTGATTTGCTTATCAATCATGGCAAAAAAGGTTATAAAATTCACCTAACATAACTTAACAACCTTCTTGTTTAATAATGGAAATTTTGGTCCCAATTGTAGTTGTAAGTCATGGACTACCTATACAGGAAAAGCAAAGATCTATTACTTAATTTCCAGGCAAAAGCTTGTGGTTTTTTTTCTGAGTAATGTTAAGATGCACACCTTATTTTCATAACTCTCAAAGAAGGAAGCGAGTGCTACTACTGATGGCCAAAAAAGAATCCATTCAAATAGAGTAAAAAATTAAGAGAGACAGCACAAGCTCATATTTCCTTCTCTAGAACTGTATCAGCAGCTCTTGAGACAGGTTGAACTTCTTGAGCTGATGTAGGAAGTACATCCTCTGATGTGCCTTCTTCATAATGGTGCTGATGTTAGCTGCCCATTTTAAGTCTTGGGAGATTATAGAGCTTCAAAACTTGAAGGACTATACTGCTGATACTGTACTGCTGAGTATGGTAAGGGGGGATAAAATAGTAGGACTTTTTCTAAAATTCACTGTCATCTCCACAGTTTTGAGTGTATTCAGCTCTAAGTTGTTTCAACTGCACCACAGGGCCATCTGCTCAACTCCCCATCTGTATTCAAACTCATCACCATCTTCAATGAGTCCAATTATTGTTGTATCATCTGCAAACTTCAGAATTTTGACTGAAGGGTCACTAGAGGTGCAGTCATTGGTGTAGAGAGAGAAAAGTAGCAGGGAACACATGTTCCTGAGGAGCACCAGTGCTAATTGTCCCAGTACTGGATGTAATTTTCCCTAGCCTCATCTGTTGTTTCTTATCTTCAAAAAGCTGATTATCAGTTTACAGATATGGGCAGCTACAGTGAGCTTGGTTAGTTTGTGACAAAGTATTTCTGGGATGATAGTGTTAAATGCTGAGCTGAAGTCCACAAAAGGATCCACACATAGGTCCTTAAGCAGTCCAGATGTTGCAGGATATAATGCAATGACATATTGACAGCATCATCTGCTGATTTGCTCAATAGGCAAACTGCAGAGGATCCAGAAGCAGATTTGTGATGGTTTTCAGATGAGTCAACACCTGTTTTTCAAAGTTCTTCATGACTACTGATGCTAATGAGATGGTCTGTAGTCATTTAGTCTACAGATGGAAGCCTTAGGAATGGTGATGATAGTAGAATGTTTAAAGCATGAAGAGATATTGTAAGCTCTAGTGACTTATTGAAGATTCATGTGAAGATGGGGGGGCAATTGTGCTGCTCCACAGGTTTTCAGGCAGGAAGGGATCACACCATCCAGGCCAGATGCCTTCCTGATTGTTTGTTTTTGAAGGTGACTGTACTTCTTTTATTAAAATCACAAGAGGTGGGTCTCCAAAGGGGCAAGGGCCCAAGAGGGGAGGAGAGCCAAGAAGGATTGCTCCAATCCTGTGCTGATGCTGACTGGGTTATAAATAAGATTTAAGAAAATACTATTGAGACACCCCAGAAATGATTTACAAGGTCTTCATTCTGAATTGCTGCCCGCCATGCTTACCCATGGAACAATTCCTCTTTTGCTATTCCCATCAGTTTTCCATGCTAGGAAAACAGTTATCAGTTGCTTTCTGTTTTGAGAAAAAATTAATCTGCTTACAAGTGAGAGCATGTGCATGTATATGTATTCAAGCACAGTAAGCATTTAAAACAAGGGTGTCCAACTTTGGCAACTTTAAAATATATGGATTTCAACTCCCAGAATTCCTCAGTCAGCATACCATAACTGGCTGAGGAATTCTGGGAGTTGAAGTTCACACATCTTAAAGTTGCCAAGGTTGGATATACCTGAATAAAGAGAAAAGCTGCTTACTTGAATTTTCTCAGGTCTGCTGCCATACCATTCCCAGTAGTATTCCAGCATATTACTGGTAATAATAGTTATTTTTTGCTTTATCCTTGAGTAATATTCTAGGGAATAAATATAAAAAGTGGGTATGCTAGGACAAAATCTAATATTGTTTTAATTTAATACATTAATAGGATTGCTCCAGATATATTCAATCATTTTCCCCTCTGATGACATGAACATTTTTTTAAAATATATTTTTCAACTTGTGGAGAGGATTTGAAAACAAGGTATGGGGCAGATCAAATGAAATCTTGGACCACACAATGTATCTCTCCCTATATTTTAAAGGCCAAGGAACAACTTGCAAAGATTAAGTGTTGCAAGGAAAAGTGTTCTGGTGTTAAATATATATCTGATATTTAAATTTTGTTTAAGTGGCTGATTCTAATTTCCTTCCTCCTTCTCTTTTCCTGGTTTCATTTGTTAGTTTGCTTTTAAATGATTGGAGAAATTCATGCAGTTAGTACAACACATATGAAACAAATATAGGCTTTTACAAACAAGAAATAAGACATTCTGAATTCATATGTAGAAATCCTTCTATTGAAAGCTTCTATGTTCATTGTACATGGACATTGCTTATAACACATATTAGAAAGTGAGATGTATCTCTTAAAAGTTGCAATGGAGAGGATTTAATTTTTTGGGGCATTAAGATCAGAGAGGAAAAATAAACTGTTTTGTAAAAATAACTACTCAATGCAGAGTTGACAACTCCACCATGGAACATCACAGAGGTTGTGATCATTATTTTTCTGCCCCTGTTTTCTGAGTTGAGAAAAGTAGTGACTACAGAGAAAGCCTTCTTAATAATGACAACCTTTTTCTCCACAGAGTGTTTCTGACTATTTTCCTTATTAAACCTAGTTATCAGGTTTCTTAGCTTATGTTTTCCATGAAGATTGGAATATGTTACATATCGCACCTAATATTCAGTCTGCTGAATATTGTTCTAGTTTTATATTATTTTATCTATTTCTGAACTGCTGCTTTCCCACCTGTGATTTTCCAATTCTTTATGCTTCTTCATTTTTGTTTCATTAGTTGTGATTTAATTTGACTGTTTCATCATGCAAGAAGCTTCTTTGAAAGCTAATTAACTTTCTAGCCAAAGAGGAGTGGATTTCTTGGAACTGAATGAAAGAAATGTACTTAATTGAGAGATTCTGTCATGGATTTCTGGTGAAGAAATGGTGAACTGAAGACAGACCCATGAAAAGCAAAGCCGATGATCTTGGCAGAATGAAGAGCTGAAGAAGGAAAGGGCTTGAGATTACCCACAAGTACTCCAGATGATTGTTCCTCATGAGGAAACTACAAGATGCTATTCTATAGTGTGAATTGGAGCTCTAGAGATGAGGGAATAGCCATCTTGCTCAAACCGTAGCTGGAGCTTTTAAAAGGACACTTGGATTCATATGTTTCATTTTCTAATCACTTTCAGAAATTGCTTATTAACTGCTTTTCTGCAATTAGGAAGCTTTGGATTGACAAGCTTTATAAAAGTGGGTGAGTTTCCTTCAATCCTTAGGGAAATAAATTTTAATTACTACTTTAAGAACTTATTTTTTTCTGAAATAAACAACAAAATGGTCACTAAAACTAGACTAAGGGTTCAGATAAGTTTGAAATAAGATTTTGGAATTAATTATAAAGAATCCTTCCCATGGAAAAATGCTTTTGTTTTGAATTCTTAAAAAAATAATAAAATAAATCTTTAAAAATTGGATGCTAGAAACTAAAGGTTATAAATAAAGAACATCAAAGTCAACTTACTACTAATATAGAATTGAGTATAATATTTTAACACTGGACATATCGAAGAATACTGTATTTTTGAACAATAGACTCAGAAGTAATTGTAAGACTATCTGCCTCTATAAGTATACTGTACTGTGTTTAAAAGATGCTATGGAAAAGGAACAAATATCACCTGACATGATTGAGACCAATTGGAAAATAATTTTTCAAAAGACAGGCTACAAGGATAGCATGGACATATAGAAGAAAACTAATGTCTTAATACTTAAAAAATAATCATATAATTCAGTATTTGAAAAGAGGGTTAACATGGGTCCATCTCTGCAAAATGTTGCTTTTAAACCATCCATATGGACTTCTTAGATGCTGTCTGAAAATATCTCCATGTTACTTAAGTTCTACTGAAATGATAGAGTATACAGTTTCACATGGAGTAACAGCACAGCATGAAGAAATCACTGGAACTCAACACTAGGTTGATTTGTAGGCTCCACAGGATGTTTTATCACCTTCTAGAGTGTATTTGAGACTGATTCACACAAGTATGGCCATTATACAACATCCCTACATACAATGGCTTTATCACTCTTTAACCTAGAGCAGAATGTGTGAATTGGTTCTGTTGAAATGTATTCTGTTTGAAGTTAGGCAAGGTCATATGGAAGGCCTACCTGTGGAGTTTGATCTATAACAGCTTGTTTAACACGTGTTATCACTTGTTGTTATTGTCACCGAGGACCAAACATATATGTGTGACTTTCTTCCAAGAAAGTGATCACTAGCTTTTACATTTAGTATTAAACAGAGAAAAGGAAATAAAGCTTCCCTGAAAGATTTTGAGTTCATATAGCTTTCTGAAATGAAAATCACTGCAGATTTTCAAATGTAATTTGCTGAGAATAATGAATTAAAGCATGATCACTGATAACAATGAATATCAGAAAATGGCTGATAATCTGTAATCAGCTCATACACATGACCATTCCATTAGACAAGACTTGTAATTTGACTAATCCTTTTGATTCAGATGACATTCTGTTCATGTTCCATTGTACAGCAGATAGGAGAGTAGATTTGTTAAACTGGGTGGGTTTATCTGTCTTTTATGTGTTCATTCAATTTTGTGTTTATTTATTTACTGTACACATACAGTAATGGGAATAACTGTTAACCTGTAAACAAGCCAATGCTTAAAATAAAAATACCCTCTATTATTTCTGTTGCACATTGTGTGATTGAAGACATAAATTCTGCTGGAATCAATGGCTACACAAGAAAGTTTTCTTTCAAATGTAAATATTGGCTTGTGAAAAGGTACACTATAACACTATCAAAAATGAAAATGATTTACAAAAATCTATGAAGAATCTAGGCAGTTGATTATGTTGAATTTTTGTTGATGACAAATATATATTGTTTTTAGCCTGCATTGAGGTAAGCACTTTTGAATACGTTTTACATGAAAAAAAGACCTATACAAATAAAATCAACTTCAGATGTTGTACTTAAGGCTTAACTGCATTGTCTACTGGCCCTGTTACCAGAATGGGAAGCAACCATTTTTGAGGACATAAATAGATGACATAAACTTTTATCCACTTCCTTCCCGTTGCAAATTTGACCTCTCAGTACATTTTACTGCTGCAGTTTGAAAGCACTTTTTTCCTCTTATGTCACTTCAAGTGTTCTCATCCATTTGGGCTGGAGTGTTTTATTGCCTTACAGACCAGCTTTAGGAGTTTATTGGCTACTTCTCAAAGGAAGGGATATTCCTTCAAATGAGCCAGTATTTACCTCTACAGTAGTACCTTTCAAACCTTCTTTTCACTCTGTTGCAGTAGCTCAATCAATATAATTCTCACTTTGTAAATCAAAGCTTGCTAGTTTGAAGCCTGTTTTAATTATTTTTGTACAAGCTCTCTTCCTCTCCCTGCATTATATGTATTTATTTTAATAAGAGTAGTTCTGCGGTTTTATTGTTTTGCTATGCATCTAGGATAAAAGACCTCACCGCACCTGCAAAATATTCTGTTGCTTATTTGTGCATTCTAGTATTTTTCCCAAGTGAAACTGAAATACCTCAGAACCCCCTTTTAGGCATAGAAAGATAGTTTGGAATTTTGAGAATATGTTGAGGATATACTGTACTTACAAAATGGGGGGATCTGCACTTCACAACATGGGTGCCATGGGAGATCTGTAACTATTTCACACAGGAGATCTGTAACTATTTCACAC
>JANHZU010004268.1:451003-461754 GCA_032468055.1 Acrochordus granulatus
TTTTAATTATTTTTATTTGTTTTTATTTCTGTTTTTATATTGTAAGCTGCCAAGAGTCATTTAATGGTATATAAAATAAATAAATAGTTGGGGAGAGAAAACACTCTTCTGTTGAATCACCACTATAAAGATACAACAGCCTCATGAACGTTCACCAAAGCCAACTTTTTTTGCATTTATAAATCTGGAAGAATATTTCTAACATGACTTTTCCTTCATTGTCTTTTTAATGGGGAAAAACTTTTTGAGTTTTTGTATTACCCCAAATTTTTACCATGTTTTTTCTATATTTTTGAATAATACAGAAGCCAGCTTTCAGTTGGGTGCGCGCAGAGGTCAACTTAAAATGAGTTTGGACAATGGAGAAGGGAGTGCTGTCACATGAGTGACCAGAATAATCTGACTGTGATCAGATCTCTGAGAAGCAGCTATTTAACTATCACCAGTGAATTACTGAAGATTAGATTCTTCATTTATATATTAGAAAACATAAGGAAAATGCCTATTAATTCAGCAGAGAATTAGGGAAAATCAGTGTTGTGTAATAATTTTAATTAATGTATGACTGAGATGAGATGCTACAGTAAACACACAGAGAAGACCTATTAACTGTAGCAGGAAACTAAGCACTTATAAAATCTTTATTCACGTTGTAAACGATGTTCTTGTTGTATATTTCATAACCACAATGGTCACATCAGATGTTTCTAGGCTGTAATCAAACAAATGCAAAGTTGATGGTTTAAAAAATAGAGTTCATCTGGAGAAATATAGGTGAGCAGAGGAGAAACATAGGTGAGCAATTTTTACATGCAATCTGCATATTAAGCACTTGCGTATTAAATCATTAAAGCAGTGGGAAAGGATTGTGCTTTTCTGGCTAGGCTGAAGAGTCACTATAGAGAGAGGAGCAGGTATAAATTTAATAAATAAATAAAATTGTCTTTGGATATACTATGAGAATGATGCCAAGAAAAACCATGCAATCTTATAAATAAATGAAACAATACAACTACATCAGACAAATTTAACTTTATAAGCTTTTAAAACGGATTTTTGCCTCCCTACTTTGAAAACGTGAAATCATTTCTCACCTTGTAAAAGTCAAAGGCAGTCTCTGCATTTTCATTATTGTGTTGAAATCCAAATATTATTCTTCCATTCTCTAACTCATTCTCATCATTGTGTGATCAAACTACAGCCAGGGAAGGAAAGGTTAGCTTTATCAATCAAAGTTTGCTGCCAGCATTCTAAATAATTGAACCCTCCAGAAAAACAAGCTTTATGTATTTTTTTTCTTTCTTCTTTTTTCTCAATATCTCCATAAAAAGTCATTTCAATATGTTTGGTTCTGTGGCAGGACTTTTTTTATGAAGTGTTTATCCTTTTCACAGTTCTTGGCAGGAGCAGAGATATACATATAAATATATTTGCAGTTTGAGACTTAGCATACCTTCAAAGAATTCAAACTTTTCTCTCTTCTCATAATCTTTTGGTTGTATTTGAGGTCTATAAATATAGCAGAAAGTGTAGCAGAATCCTGCAACAAAATGAAAGGAAACAGAATACATTATTTTAATTCAGAATACTCTATATTAAAAGGTCCTTCTCTCTGCAAGTAGAAAATTAGCACGCCAGGATAAGGGGCCCAAACCACATCAGTCTTTGCTGAGTCTAGCAACATAAAATTAATCTAAATCCTACTTTCAATTTTAGAAAGTATGCTACTTAAATAGAGTTTTAGAGTGCTTCTAATTCAGTCTCTTTTAGGGAATATTTTAGAGAATACAGGTCTTTCTGGAGATCAAATCCAGAACTGTGTAATCCTAACAGGTAGTTCTTGAAAGTACTCTTCTTTGAAAAAAAGATATTGCTCACAAAAAAAAATAGATTTGTTAGCAAGGGCATCTCTGTGTGAGGGGAGAATAAAAAAAACAAAATGTTGTTTACAATGACTTCATCCTGTCCCATCATTTTTGTATAATATGCTATTGTCAACTATACAAAGAATGAGATGGGCTCTGACTGTGGGATGGGGCCACCATCATGACTTTTTGGACCTCTCTCTTGAATACTATTGTTTGACAGCATTTGAAAATAGTATGATCACTTCCCCCATCTAGCTACATGATAGCTCATGATTAGAAGGCATGTCCCAGTCTGAGCTAAGAATTAAAATTCCACCTGAAATCACTGCAAGAAGAAATCTAAGTATTTGATTTCCCATAGTTCATTATCTTTAAGTGGTGGTAGAAGGATATTTGCTTTTATTTTTAAAAAATGTGTTAAAATGGTAAAAATGCTGATAGTCAGGGCAGGCTTTTAAAACATAAAAGCTTATTTTCCCAAGCTTTCTGGAATGATTATTTATTCACACATCCATGCACTGGCTGCAATTCACTCCTACAAGTGAAAAATAAAATGGGGAAATAAATATACAACTGGCAAGCCTTCTTCCTGTTATTCTTCACAAAGAGTCTTTCCCCAATTCTGAAAGTATTTTCTATTCATGTTTGAATTGGTGAAAGAATATACACTGGCGTAAAATGTACTGTTGCCATTGCCACTGCTTGCTGCCAAATGTGGCTTTCCTGATTTTATCTGTGGAGAGCATGCTAAGCCAATGAAAACTCCTGGCTTTGCTTCCCTCCCATTTTCTGAATTTTACCAATCAACTAGAAGCCATCTACAAATCAGGACCATCAAGGGTGGGATGGAGCTTAGAAAGGTGGTAACTTTGACAAGTAGCTAACTGGCTTGTCATGCTTTATTTTGTCCATAAAAAGATAATTCTTCTCTTATTAACTTGGGGGAGATGTGCAGCAGAGCAAGAGAAGTGGCACTCACAAAGACTATCATTTTCTCACAGCCTGCTGGAAAAGCCATTGGATAACTTGTTTTGTTCAGCCATCATTCAAAGCTCCCTAGTTTTGAAAGTCATCTCTCTCACTTAATCAGGTGCCAATGGGCAATGTGGAATTGCCAGATGCAGCAGTGGCTACAGTGCCCCCTCTTTTTTCCTCAAAATACCAAAACAGATGGTACCCAGTGAGAATGCCAGGAGCCATGGGCCCTTGATGTGCCCAAGAGATGCTGGTTGTCTCCATATCATATTTTACATACCTGTAAAGAAAGCTGTGGATTTCTGAGGAGCAAAACAGTATCATTAACGATTATTTAAATTTCATTCATGGACTGCGAATAGTATAATGCTACCTTAATGGGAACATATCAGAATAATGACTTGTTTACATCATGGTTAGATACAAATGAAGACAGACCCAGAAAGGCCTTGCCTTCATTTACAGTAAAGGGACTTCAAAAGGGTAGACAAAATCTACCTGTGATGGTAGATCTCTCACAGAGATGAGAGTTACCAACTTTGCACATACTAACAAAGATAGCAGAATAACCCTGATGAGCTTGTCCCCTGTTGATTTTTGCATTAATGACAGAACAGCTGAAAAGGCCACATATATTATAGGGACAGGTACAAATACAACACATATCTGACCTGGATCTTTCAGTATCTCTGCAAAATCTGGTCATTCTATTCTTTATAATGTTAAATGGTTTGTTTTGAGTAGTATTTTGTATTCACTGAGTCTCCTACACATTATTGATAGAATTTTTTTTTCTTAAGAAAGGAAACTTTCTGGCAGGATTATATTTTAAGTCCTGACATAGGACACTGTTCATTTAATTTATTTATTGAAGTTGCAATGGTCTCAATTTAAAATAGCTTAAAGCCTCCTTGAATCAATGAGCCCTTGATAGCCACAGGTGTCACAGTCTTTTGAACCTCATTTTGGTCCAGATGTTAATGATTCCTGATAACAGTACACCCGAAGCAAGTACAAGCCCAGTTTTTTTCCTTTTCATCATATTGGAGTTTTATGTGAACATAGCCAAATAGAGGAACACATATTAGAAAAATAAAGAAAATAGCAAGAGATATAACATTTTTCCGAAGAACTGAAAACTCAGATTTATTGGACTTGGTTACTTTTGCAATAAACAATAAGGGAGGTATGAAACATTCCTAGTTTTCATATAGGCCACAGTATCTCCTGGAGCATCTGAATAAATTCACCTAACACAGAGAAGCCTGAGATACAACATAATGCTATCAAGGGTCATGAAGAAGATGGGTTTAGCTGATAACTAATTTCTCATTGGTTGATTGGGCTCAGAACATCATACGCAGAGGATTATCTGTAATTGGATTAGATGTTGCTTACTGTATCTTCCTCATTCTATAAAAGAAAGCTAAGGGTATCTCATGAGTCTGTAATCAAAAGGAGATGTATAACATTAGCTACTAGGGAATTCCCTTTGATTGTCTTTCTTGTCCTCTTTGTTTTGGAGTTGGAGTTCAAGAAACCCAAGTCATAGTTTTCCCACATTTGGGGATTTTAGGATAGTAGTTTGATATTCCTCACTATAAGAGAAGATCTAGTTTTGTATGGGTTTGGTCAATAGGGGCCTATTTCACCCTTTTCTGTAGCTTTCAAGCTAATTTTGAAGCCATCTGGAATTGATGGTTCAACTCAATAGTGCTCCAGTTAAATCACACCAATGAAGCACATTAGCAAATCAACACAGGGAATTGTTTCAAACAACAAATTGTATCAGGTGGCTGTGAAGAGTTTTGTAGGCTTCACTTACTCAGCTCTCAACTTTTTCCCTAAAGACAAGGTTTAACTTTGCTCTTTCTTGTGCTAGCAGGGTAGTCACATGCTGATTCTGTCAACACAACTTGAGAGTTCTCAGAGTCTAAATAGGGGCTCAAGGTAGCCTTTGTTTTGAAGTTCTGCACAGCTGGGGCAAACTTTGACAATGAATGAATGAATGCCAGGCTAACATTCACAAGCCAATTTTTTACTGTTGTAAACATAGGGTGTATTGGTAAGACTAAATGACTAAGACCAGTTCTTTGACTTGTCTGTTTATATGGCATTGCAGATCTCCAGATCTGTTTTGGTTCCTTCCTTGCATAGATTTCATCTCCAACCTATAATCCTGACCTCACTTAGTTATGCCAGTGAAGCAAGGTTATTTCTAGGAAGAACCAAACTGTCAACTAATTATGTCAATTTTCCTAGCATCTCAGAAAACAAGTGATCACATTAGGCAGCAAACCACAACACATATCTGAAAGAAGCTTATGGCCTTTCTCCAATGTCACATCAAACTTAACAGTCAGGGAAGCAAGTAGAAATGTAAAATGAGACTTTAACTCCCAGAAGTCCTCAGCCAGCTATGTCATATGCATAGGAGGTGAAGTCCACGTATCGTAAAGTTGCCAAGGTTAGGCACCCCTAGTTTAATTTTTTTTTGAAAAATACATTTTTTTAGAATTGGAGTGAGAAATATTTTATGTTGGTCTACTCAGCGCTTCTATTTCGATTCTTTTTCAGACCATTTGGAGCTGTTGTATTGTCCTTTATTTTTTATTGCTACCTCTGCCCTGAAAGAATTATAAGATGGGGTCAGAAGTATTTCAGAAATGCAGTGCAGTGAAACCCTAGCAGATTTATAACTGAAACGTAGAAAGATTAATATTATCTAAATGATCTACCATTGCTTCTATTTTTATCCTATTCTATCAAAAAATGAAGCATTTTATAGCATTTGGAAGTTTCTCCAAAAGAGAATATAGACAATTCTTTTTTTTAAAAAAAAAATCACATTTCAAAGAAGTTCAAGTTTGAATTTCTCATGACACAATCTCAAATCCTAACAGGGTTCATTCAAACAGATCATCAGTTTGAATGAATCATATTTTATTTATCTAGGTTGAGATAGTTCTGGGAAAAAGCAGTGGAAAAGCAATTAAACATTTTAATAGTATTGTATTCTTGGTACAAACTGAGATCCCTTGGCTACTTTTAAAAGGTTAGGAAAGAACCTAATTTAGATTTAGATATTTTATTGGCAAAGCATGGTTAGACACACAAGGAATTTGGCTCTGGTACAGCAGCTCTCAGTATACTTGCAAGACAACAAATGCAATAATAACATAGAAATAATGAAGTTAAAGTGTACATCCAAAGTATGCAACTAATAGAATGGGAATATTATAAAGTGTATAGAGTTAGAGATAGAAATCAACAAAATATGTTGATAAGTATGTAAACTTATTAGACCAAACTACTGGGTTAATTTCATACAGCACGAGTCAAGTATTTAGCTGAATGATGGCACGGGGGGGAAACTGTCTCTGTGTCTGGTTGTTTGGTATGCAATACCCTATAGCATTGTCCAGAGGGAAAAGATTTTAACAAGTTATGACCAAGATGGGAGGGATCTGTGGATATCTTCTCTGCCCCCCCCTTTTTGACCCTTTCAATATACAAGTCCTCTATGGAGGAAGTTGCAATTATTCAAGGTTGGATCAATTCAAGGATTAATTCAAGGATGGGTCAAGCAGTCTTGACTGAAATGAAACTTTCTATGCAGAAAGTCCCACAGACTTTTTTGAAACTATTGAAAAATACAACCTGTCAATGTTATCACAGTAGTGCCACTTCTTCATTGTCTCTCTAATCACCACATATTTGAGAAAAGCTGTCTATTTGTTGAGGTCCTTTTTGGAACATATTCCTTTAAACAATGAATCTGACTGTTGGAAGTGAACTTCACTCTGATTTCTCACTCCAAATTGTTATTCTGTACTTTTTCAAATTTTGAGTAAAAAAAGGCCTTCTTTGACCTTTTACAATATAGATATTATTTTTGTTTGTTTTCATTTTGTCCCAAATTCCCAGACAATTAGATCTTATTCTCTGGAATATATTCTTCTCTCTCCTCTTCGTTTTTCTTTCTTCCAGAACAGAGTTCTACAAGGAGAAAAGCAAAACATGTGACTTACAAGGATGTGTAATATTTGACAGTAAGTATAAAAGAGTTCATATATGAGCTATTAAATATAATCATCTAAAAAAAGCATCTGTGATATGTCTTAGTTTCATTTTGGTAGAACACAGTTATTAAAAAAACATTCTGAATTAAGACACTGGTGTGTATTTAACTTAATTAAATATTTAATCAAATGTCATCCTGATATTATTTCTGCTTCTACAAATTTTTATAACCCTCTTGTAGATTTTGCTTATTTTATTATTCCTGTTGACTTTGGGGAAGTTTAAGACTATTATAAGATTTCATTCTTTCTAATGGGTCCTTCCAAGACAAGTTTCCATTTATAAGCTGAAATAAAGAGAACTAATATTTTCTTACAAGCTCTTTTATGTATATACCATCATCTATGTAAGCTATGTGCTACAGAAAATGTTCTCTAAAATTGGGCCTTTTTTTCATGGAAGAGATCTTCAGACAATATTTTATATGTTCCACGAATTCTATCACCTGCTCAATCTTTTTCATGCATAATAAAAACATAATTATTTGCATACAATGACTTGAGATAGTGTAGAGTTTGCTCAAAAGCTTCTGTGTTTCAGAAGGTAAACTAATTTGAACAACTGAGTTCCAAACATTTATGGAGGTAACAATTGAAATCATTCAGAATACCTCAGTCTTAAATACGTAGGATGTCTTTGGGTTAAGAACATCTAACTTTGAGACAACTCATAGTTACAAATGGCTGCCTATTACTAAAAATGGCAAACAGCATTCTCCTTCTTCAAGCCAAAGAATTGCTGAAGCTGTGCAATATTTTCATGAACTGCTGAAGCCAGTCTATTTTCAGTGGTTTTCAGTGATTCATAAAAGGAAGGAGAACATGCCTGTCATTTTAGTAATAGGCAGCTCATTCATAACTACAAGTTCTGCCTTACATACAACTTTCCTTAAAAGCAAACTTAGGAATGGATCTTGTTCTTAACCCAGGGATTGCCTAAATGAATGCCAATTTCCACATTTAAGTTAAGTTCAACTGGATTTTGTTCATATTGAGATGAAAGATTTCATAGCAATAACAGGTTTGTAAGTTTCTTTCAGTAGACTTCTGAATATGAATAAATCTAGTATGCTCTTCCTATATTCCCAATACAGTTGTTAGGCAGGAAGAAATAGGCCAGACAGCTGAATTTTAATCTGAAGGTTTATTGAAGCTTCAAGATCACAAGAATTTCTCCAACTTCCAGCCCACACTTGAATCCCCAGATATGACTAATGGTCTTCACAATGGGTTGGACCTCTGGCAGTTGTGCATTCCAAACTGATCTCCCTCTTCATTCCTGTCTCAGCCTGTTCTTCTACCACAATGTTATATATTTTTGGGGTGGTTTTTAATTATTTGGTCCAAACATTTATTTTCATAGAAGATGATTTAGAAGCACAATGATGTGCCTGTAATCTTGACCCAATCTAAAAATATACTTAAAATATAACCATTTCTCAGATTGCAGCAAAGATGAAAATCATGTGATTTGTCAAAAGCAATCTACTAGATCATTTTTATTCTTTAATGTTTAGTGAGTCTAGTGCAATTTGATCTGATTATGGCTTTAAAAGATGTTTACCGGAATAACTTCTCATTATATATATTGGAAAAATTCAAAATACTGTACATTAAAATATATGTATATGATACATGCATCTATCTTGTTTCATTTCTTTCTTCTTATTGATGGAAAACAAATAGGTTTTCATATATTGTACAGAGAGCCAACAATCTAACTACAAGGTTAATAATTAGAACATTGTTTTGTAGATTTTATCTATAAACCATAGATAAAAGATACTGTATATCTATATACCATAGATACCATAATGTATCTGAGTTTCAAAATATTGTTTTTGTTCCAATATTAGTTGTTGTTACTCCTATAATTTATGTTATGTTATTGTAATGTTAATAATAAAATAATTTAATGATTAATAACCAATTCTTTTATTTATAAAGAACTAATTAGGACCATTCTTCTCAGATTTGCTAGGCTGGGTTGAAGTGAGGCATTGTGGCAGTATCCCTGGGAGGGATAAGAAAAAACTACTGAGAATCTAATAAACAATTATATTTAATATATATTCATTCAAGGAGTGAAGATCATCCTAGTTGCCCAGCTAAAACAAGAAAGTACCTATAAATTGAGCAGATGATCATGTCAGACATAATGGCAAAAGCATCATTTCATATTGTGCAAGAGAAAAAATGATAAATCACGTTTGTATTTTACTAAGAAAACCAAATGAATAGAATGTATAAAATGATTGACTTTATAGTACCAGATGATAAGAACTCAGATAAGATGGCACTTAACATGCTATTGAGGAAGAACTAAGGATCTTTCAGAATATTGATGATGTTTATGTTGTGGATTAATATCTAATTTCTGATTTTACCATGCTGGAAAAGAAAATCAAAAGCTTCAAAAATATGGGAACATGGAATGTAAGAAGTATTGATATGGGAAAGCTCAAGACAATGAAAGATAAAACAAATCAATAACACCTCAGCTTCTCAGACATCAATAAATTGAAATGGACTGGAATTGGATATATTTAGTCAGAAGATCATACTCTTTATTACTCAAGATATTAAAAACAGAAGAAATGGTATTGCTTTCATAATCAGGAAGGATGTAACAAAGATAGTATCTGGGTACAGTACAGTCAATGACCAAATAATATCAATTAGACTTGCAGACAATATTTTAATACAATGCTTATTCAAATTAATGCTCCAATCACTAATGCAAAAGAACAGGAGATTGATCAGTTTAATAGTCAGATTCAATCTGAAATCAACAGATATGTAAACAAGATGTGCTGCTTGTGCTCAGAGACTGGAATGTTAAAGTTGGAAACAGTAAAGAGGAAAACATAGTTGATTTGTATGGCTTAAAGGTAAAAAGGTAAAGGTTTCTCCTTTCATTCATGTCTGACTCTAGGGAGCAGTGCTCATCTCTGTTTCATAGCCAAAGAGCCAGCATTGTCTGAAGACACTTCCAAAATTGTATGGACTAGAAACAGAATTAAACAGGAAAATGAGTTATCAATTTCTGATTAGTTTATTGCAAACACAGTTTTCAACCAACCAAAATGTTATCTTCTCCATCTGGACAACATCAGATTGTGCACAGAAATCAAATCAACTATATTATTTGTACAAGAACATGGAACAGCCCAATCGCAACAGCAAAGAAGTTGCAAAAGGCTAACTCTGGAACAAATCACAAACTATTAATGTTTCAGTTCCAAATCAAGGTAAAGCAGAAGACCTCAGTCAATTTGCATGATATGATCATGAACACATATATGCATTTTCAAGGAGAAAAGCAGAAAGCAATGCAGTAACGAACCTGATTAATAGGCAACTGTGGAATAAATTAAAATAAATTGTTAAGAATTAATTGACATTGAGAAGACATTGATTAAGGAAGGGGGGGAAATATCAGAACAGAGAGATGAACTTGCCAAGAACAGAAGAGAAACCAAAACCAAGAAATACAAATGTCTCAGAAAGCAGCATAACAAAGGAACAAAACACAATATTGCTGATGTATGGTAGATAATGGACAAAGCCAAAGAATACCAACATTAATTATGTGCTTCACTGATTAAAGAAAGGCCTTCAACTGTTTTAACCACATTAAGCTGTAGAATGCCTTTCAGAAAATGGGAGTCCCAGAACATTTCATTATCCTATAATCTATACACAGGATTATGAGAAGTGAATTACAGAAATCCATACCGGCTCAGTCATTGCCTGGGTTAACAAGGACCGCGCTAGATGTTATTGGGGATCCTGGACATCTAGTGGAAAATGAGCTACAGGACTC